>JAHWXV010142268.1:0-23140 GCA_024586415.1 Phrixothrix hirtus
ATACATTTTACATGGTAAATTCCATAGAGTATATTAGGAAAGAAGATGGAGACACTGATGAGCCTCTTGCTTTTTTTTTTGGCAAAGTAATTGTCCAAATGGGTATATAGAACAAATCGAAGTATCGCGACGGACAATTGGTTTACATCAATTCCGCTGGCAGCGGAGATGTTAAAAAATCACAAGTTTACTGTTGTCGGGACCATCAGACATAATGAAAAAGAGATACCTTTATCACTCTTACCATACAGAAAAAAGGAAGTTCTTACTTCGCAATTTGCGTTCAACAACCAAATAACATTAGTATCTTTTACAGCAAAAAATGTAAGTCGGTTATACTATTATCAACTATGTACTTGGCGAAAGAAGTTAACCATAATACTAAAAAGCCAGCAATAAAAGAGTTTTATAACTCCACTAAGGGCAGAGTCGATACCTCGACCAGATGGCATATCGTTATACGGCTGCTCGATAAACTATACGATGGGCGCTAAGATACATTTACGGAATGTTAGGTCAAGCTGGTATCAATTCAATGATAATTTATAAAACAACGTAAAAACTTGACACCATTGTCAGGAGCAGGTTTCTTAATAATGACGGCCTGCCTCCAGTTCGTCCACATATGGAAACAAGATTAACCAAGGACTTACCGCAAAAACTTCGACAGGACGTCAAAGATATTGTATTGGATGGTAAAGATTTCGTATACGAAATAAAAGTGCCACCACCAGCTAAATAGGTAAAATACATCAAATCTGCCCTCGGTTGCGTGACAAAAAGTGTAAGACTTTAAGTTCCAAGTGTTACAGGCCGTTATGTCCCGAATATCGCATGGATTTGATTTGTGCATAAATTCTAAGAAATAGCTTCAATTGTATTTAAATTTATGAAATAAAATGGTTTACATAAGTAATATTTATTCTGAGGTAGTTCACTACCCCGTGTGTGTGACCACGAGTATTGAATTCATCTAAGCATTATAGGGTTAAATTAAATTTGCTTATGTACTTTATCAAGTAATATTTTATTATCTAGTCGCTTATTATACGTGTACTTTCAATTTTTTTCGAGAATACTTAGTGAAATCACTTACAAGGGAATGTGTGGCCTATTTCATCATTAATTGGCTTTTGTTTTTACTATTTCTAAGTTGAAAGCCTTATAGAAAAAATAAAAACACATATCCCCTTAGAACGCTTTTTGTACATTGCGTAAAAGTTTGAGAAAATCTGAATGATATGCTAAAATCCTTTCAACTTTACATGCATAACTTGAACTCACGTTCTAAGCTCCACTCTCTTTAAAATTTACAAAAGATACAAAAGTACCCCAAATGGATTAGTCGTTTTATCTTATTCGAAAAGGTTTTTATTTCGGAAATATTAAAAAGCAAAGTAGATACGTAGAAAGTTATGATGAAGTAACACCTTCCTTCTTGCCAAATGCGGTTGTTTTTCCTTTAACTTTTCAACGCATACTACTTGCCTGTGATTGTTTTGCCCTTTCGCAGATAATCTATAAGGGTAACACAGCGACCATCCCACCATCCTACGGTGACCATTACTTTGTTAACTGATGGAACCACTTTTGCTTTCTTCGGTGCACTGCAACCGGCTTATGCCCATTGTTTGTATTGAATTTTTGTTTTCGTGGTGCAGTGGTGTATCCACGGTTCGTCAACCACAATAAATCGATGCAAAAATTTGGCGGGATGATGTTTAAAAGAGGGCAAATATTACTCAGAAATTGTTACACGCATTCGTTTCTGGTCCACAGTTAGCAGATGCGGTACCCATCTTTCTGACAGCTTTCTCATACACAAGTGTTCATGTAAGGTATTACCAACACGTTCTTTAGATATACCTATAGTGTCTGTTATCACCTGCACCTTTAATCGATGATTATTTAAAACAAGATAATTAACTTTGGTGATCATTTCATCAGTGGTAGCTCCTTTCGGACGTCCTGATCTTGTTTCATCTTCGGTACTCGTACAGTCACGTATAAATTGATTCACCCAGAAACAAACTGTCTTAAATAATGGCGCAGATTCGCCGTGAACATTATCTAACTCTCTTTTGATTTCTTTGGGTTTTTTCTCGGCGATATGGAAATGTGTAATGACAGCACGAAATTTTGTTTTGTCCATATTCACAAAACAACATAACACGTTTACTTTAAAAAACTGTAAGAAGCAAAGGACGTAACGTATTTGGCTGAAACTTTGACAGCTGTCTCATAACGTATGATAGATTTGATAAATAACATGCATGCATAGATTATGGCACCATCTCAACGTTAGTTGCCTCACTAATCAAACCGCCCTCGTATATGGGTGCCCCTAGTAATACGAGAACACAATTACTCTTTAAAAGATTTTACGTCAATACACAGTTACGCTAAATCAGTGCTAAATTTATTACTAATTTTATTATAAATAGGAAACTTCTTATTATAAGTCAAATTATTTCTTTTATGCTTTTAATACAACGTCCAAATTTAATTTTAAAGGTAATTTACGTAAAAATAAAAATAGGTCATCATTTTTGTGTCAAGTACGTTATTTATTAGTAAGTAAATCACAGAGTGTAATTCGATATGATGTTATAATGTGTTGTGACAAGAATTATATTCAACATATTTTCTTCAGTGCCTGTAACAGGTTATGCGACAATATCAAAGGTGCACAAAATGTTTCATATGCAACGATTTTCAAAAACGAGCTCAAAGAAATCTTATAATCTTAAAAATGTCTTTCTTAATAGGAAGAGTGACTTTCTTATTTTCTATAGCTATTTTAGCACAACCCTATATAAGAACTATTTTAAAAAATTCTCTAATATTAATAGTATATAGATATAGTTGAGATTTTTTATCTATTTGTCATAGCTAACGTTGATATCTTGGAAATCGTTAGAAATGTATAGACGGCTAAATGGTAAAAGCTTTGCATATTGCGGAGGCAATTAAAATGGTCTCAAGAAATTGAAAATACTTTAAACAGTGCCAAAAATTAAAAAAAACTGAAACTTCCATTCTGGTTTTTGCGGCTGAGTATTGCAATGGAAGTTTTTTACAAATTTGGACCGATGAGATAATTCGAAATATTGTTGAATCAAATCTTAAATAAGAATGTAATGTTTTATATTGATAAGCGCTCGAGTGAAAACTCAACATTTGAATCTATACAATGATTTTTAAAATTAGCTTTTTAGGGTTTTCACTTGTAACCAAATTTCAGTGCTTGATAGATCTAACCAAGATGTTTTATTATTAACCACCATTAACAAGTCTTCTCTGGTTCCAAAATAAAGGTTTGAGATGTGAACCTCGTCAAAGATAAGTTAAGAGTATAAAAACATAACCCCAAAAGATGGGGAAACACTATTGTTGGAATTGTTCAAAACATGAATTTGTTTTTAGAACGAGGTGAATGACATATCCAAAATTTATTTTGAACTTCCTAATTTGTTGTGTTATTTTTATAAACTGTCTTTTACATTTCTAAATAGATATAATAAATTATGTATTTTTCTTTATTTAATTTTTGTAGTGCAGATATAAATAAATGTTCTCTTCATTCAATTGAAGAGGCAAGCTACAATCAGAAATGCACGCGGCTTTGGATGAAACCGTGTATACAGCAAAGTTTTAATTAGAAATTCAGCCAAAGAAGCTCGTCAGCTATTATATCACTATTACTGCCTTATTGATATTAGAAAACATTTTCGCACATATTATCATCAGCACTTATTTAATAAACTTTTTCAAAGCTTTACTCTATATATTGAAGACTTCAAAAAGCATTCCAAATGATTGAGCGTTTATTCATTTTAGTTCAGCGTAGTTTTTGTTAACGTATAACAGGTTGCATTCAGTTTACAAAAGTAACGCAATCAGTTTTTATTAAACAGCCAAATAAATTATAAGTAAACATTAATTGGTGAAACTTATCTGTGCATATATTGTGCAATATTGTGCAATATATTGGAGCAGAGTCACTGTCTCCATCAGGTATTCGGCTATATCTGCCTTGCTTTTTCACTTAACAAGAGGAATGAAATCAGCAAGATGGTCCACATAAATAAACTTAGGAACATCTTCAACTTAGGATCAGCTATTAAAACCCTCAATTATGATCTAAGTTTTGCTACTGTTGCATTTAATATTCAAGACACTCTTAACCGATGGAGAAAATGAGTTTTAGACCGAATCCAGGAACATTCATCACATAACTGCAGAAAGTACATAGGTGTACGAGGGTTCTGCAAAAACACTGCCGTTATACAGCTTTATTGAACATTCCTACTATTGCGTAAAGGAATCGGAAGGAGACAAAAGCACCTTCCCTAGGTTATTTTAAGTACAATATTACTCAACGCATTCCTCTATTCTTGCAAAAGCATTTGTAGACGATGGCCTAGGACTGCAGTTTATCGTCCTTTAATTTCTTATCTACGTAAATCAGAATAAATTTTAATAAGCAAATACCATTTTGTTGATACGTGGTAGATGCCTACATTTAGAGTACATCAGAACGTTGTGAGTCTACAATTCGAATGACCTTGTACTTGTATGTACTACCAGAGTAGCAGTTATGCTCTACATTTTTCAAAATTGAGTTACCACCTTTTATACTAGCGTGTGCGCGGTCTCCCATCTCATTGTATCCCCACATTTTGGCATTCATGTTAACAATTATTTTTAAGTAATCGTTTATTAATCATTAGCGAAATACTTAATTTGCTGTACAATCAATTGGTGTCCATTACAAGTCGATTACATACTTTTAAATCAGATAGATATTTTCCAACTTATTAACTAATTAAAGTAATTCCATCAATTAATTTGGGTTATTTTTGCTATTACCTCATATACTTAATAGTTTTGTATAATTTGTATAAATTGATACAAATGCTTTGTCTGTCCGTCCTAAATGTATTATCGAATACTTTATACTCTAGTACTTTTCAGCACCTCACTAGTGTATTTTACAGTGTTTGTTATTTATCAATATTCGAATACACTTCGTGTTTTGTTTCTGGGCTGTTGGCGATACACTAAAACGATAGAATGGACTTTACGTTAGCTGCGTGGAATAACTAAATACCAGTTAGCGCCAGGTGAATTGGTGGAAGCGATTGTTCAGATAAAAGATATAGTTATTCGATTATCCAGATAGTAAAGGATGGCACAGAATAAGGGGAATTGTTAAACAATATATAAAAACCAAGAATGATGGAAGAAAATCATTTTATTTATAGTAATTGAAACATTGAAACTTTCCATTTAAGAAACATTAATTGAATTTATCATTTTTTAAAAATTACGTCCTTTAGACGGCGTCTTACTGTATGAATGCATTCTTGAAATCCGCACTCATTGATCGCTGCAACATCTCAGCTTGGATACCGTGAATTTCATGTTGAATTCTCTGTTTTAACTCATCCACAGTTCTTGGTCGAGTGGCGAACACTTTACTTTTGAGATAGCCCCACAAAAAATAGTCACAAATGGACAAACCCGGCGATCTAGGCGGCTAGGAAACGTTACTAAATCTTGAGATCACACAGTTACCGAAAAATACTCGCACAGCTTCCATTGAATGCCGTGCAGTGTGTGATGTCGCACCAGGTTTCTTGAACGTGTGGGAAATTGTTCAATTCGAGTGTAACGAAAGATTGTAACATCTCCGCGTAACGAGCCGCATTGACAGTTACTGCGATCTCCCGTTGATTTTCAAAAAAAAAGGTCCGATGATCCCATGTAATGAAACAGCACACCATACTGTGACCTTACTAGTGTGTAAAGGGCGCTCATGAACTTCTTTAGGATTTGTGTCTGCCCACTATCCACAGTTCTGTTTATTAACGTAACCTGTGAGATGAAAATGGGCCTCAGCTGACATCCACAACTTGCTTAAAAATTCATGGTCATTGTTTATTTTTGTTATTATTTGTTCACAGAATTGTAATCGCAACTGGTAATCGTTTTCCTTTAGTACTACCTGCAGCTTATATGAATGAAATTTTAAATCTAAATCAAGAATTCTACGAACACTCTCCCTGGACATTTGAACCGCATCTGTTTTCTTACGGATAGAACACTGCGGGTTCCCGAAGACAGACTCGTGTACGACACCAATGTTCTGTGCAGTACGAGCACGTTTTGGTCGTCCTGTTAGTTTTTTTAATAATAATAATATTTATTTACAGGAAAACCCCATTACATAATTAATATTTATCATTTATTATCTAAAATGTGTTAGTTTATATTTAATAATTATAAAATTTTATTCAAATCTATTTTTAACAGATTAGGTGCCTTGTATTTAAATAAATCTAGATTAAAATCATTTATAAGTCTAAGGCCTCTTTCCAAAGGTAAATTTTAATTAAAGTTTGTAAAATGTTGTCCAATAAAGAATAATTTATGTTCACATAAAATGTGTGTAGGTACGTTTAAAGTTATATACTGTAACAGTACATTGCTATCAATGAAATTGCTAAGTAACTTGTATATTAATAAGATATCTTGTTAGTTACGCCGATTTCCAAGTTTGTGTAAATTAAAAAATGTTAGCAGATCCAGTCTACTCATTAATCCAACTTTTTATCGCTTGTTTTAACGGAACGGCATCATAACGTCCTAAGTTGTAAAAACGTCGGAACTCACTCTGCGCAACTTTCAAACTATCACCGTTTTTATAAAACATTATTATGGCTGACGCACGCTGTTTCCTGTTCCACTGATCCATGGTTACTTAATTGGCAGAGTGTTTACTAGCTCACAGTTACTGTCCTGCAGTGCTATCACCTGCTTATGGCTGCCACTATGTATTTCAAAATTTTCTTAAATGGCAAGTTTTAATGTTTCAATTACTATAAATAAAATAATTTTCTTCCATCACTTTTTGGGTATTGTTTAAAAATTCCCGTTATTCTGGGTCGCCTTGTACTAATTCTTAAAATTGTCAAAATTAATACGTCGCTAGCATTATGTTGACCGCACAAAGTTTTAAAATCTGACACCTTCTAAATTAAATAGCTACTAAATTATACACACTCACGCACGCCCATGCGCACACACAAGCATGCACGCACCTACCCACGCACGCGCACACACACGCACATGCACTCACACACGCACACGTACAGGCGCGGGCGTACCCACACAAACACATATATAAGATATATTCACAAAAACAATTATCAATTGTAATAAGACACAAAAATCCAAGGTAAAACATGAAATTCGACAATTTCGTGATACATTTTAGCAGAAAATCTAGATATTTTCTTCTGACCTCATTTTAGGGTTAATTGAGGGCATCCATGGCTATTCATGATACAACTATTCGTTTACCCAAAACGGCTAGCCGCCGAAAATTTCAAACCCTTTTAAAGAAGAAGCAATCGATTTCGTTTTTCTCGACTGTGTTTACTTAAATTTATATTGAATTACTGAGTGCTTAAATATGCTCGTACAAAATATACTTTTCTTTTTTAAGCTGGTATTTATTACATATGTGAAAATTTGTATATCCGAAACGTATTGAATTCTATTTATTTCAGTTATTAACATATCTTGAAAAGTAAGAAAGCTTAACAATAACAAATAATAGAGATATGTCTTACAAATGCAGTTGAAATTGAATATTCAAATAAAATTCAAGATTAAAAGCAAATTACCCGTACTGAAAATGTGACTGTTTCGAAATCAAATTTTATAGGATTTCAATATTTTGAGTAATATAATAATTTTTAATTTTTAAAGTGTAAAAAATTTACCGGAATTCTATCAAATTGAAATACTCCCGCACGCCTGTGTAATGACAAAACGCTGCAATCTAGAAAAAACCTTGTTTCGAGAAATAAAATGTTAGACATTGAATTTTGCTTAAATAGCCCTGTTTGGGAACAGTAGGGAATTAAAATGTGTAGTTTTAATTGTGTTCTTCGTAAACTAAAAGTATCAATAAAAATTCTGAACAATTTAGCTCTACTACGACAAAGCGCTGTAACTCAAATTTCGGCGTGAGGACGACATTTACGTTCAAAAATAAAGAATGCCTTAAAAAACTTTCCAACCAAGTGCAACTTAAGAACCATACTCGTTTTCCAAATGCAGGTTGTGAAAGTGCGTCCCCGACACCGAACCGAAATTTATTAAGTAACTAAGCAGTTTTTACTGCGATTAGAAATAGCTACAACGAAATATAACGTGAAAAGACTATTAAATATTACTATATGTTTCTGTTAACTTAGCACAGAATTTTCTTTACTGAAAATTGCATTCCTTTTTATGAAACAGAAAGTTATTTCAATAACTGGAGAACTTTTTATTAAGAAAAACATTGTATATTAAAGCCGTCGGGGAAAATTCTAAGTTAATAAAATAAAAATTACTAAACAGCAAACCTGGCGGAAAACAACAAGGTAACGTAACAAATTTATATAATTACAGGTAAAAATAAAGCAATTATAAGGTTAGGTATGCATCTAAACTGAAAAGGTAGAAATAGTTGTATTACTTTGTCAGAATGATATGATTAACTTGTAGAACTGCGATTTCAACTTTTATTTAATTAAACTTAGTCGCATTAGTTACCGAATCTAAGATTTAGACTAAAAAAAGCCAACAAGTGTCAAAGTTAACTCTATTAACGAAATATGAATTTATCAAAAAAAGTAGTAATATTATCTGCAGAAATATAATAACGTACAGCTTATTTTTTCTAGGCTATTGGCAATTACCCCTTAAAGTAGGTGGCACCTTCCGGTATCCATACAGACGCCTTTTGTTTTCGCAACTGAATTTCCCAGTTATTTTTTGTAATAATAGTTTTGAACGTCCTTTTATTATTTTAACAACATTAATTTAAACAGCAAGACTTTAGCAATATTTAAACAGCCGTAAGTTACGCCACTGGCATTGGTCATATTAAATTGCTTTCTTTGATATTATTTATTTTTAGTAAAACTTACAAGGCTACTTTTATTTTGCTAATTTATAGATAATAAATTTTCGTAACAAAAGCCTTTTGCATATAAAATTGTTTATGGCAAATATTCTGGCTTAAATTAAAAACATTTCCACATACACTATGTATAGATTAACATTTGTAATGAATTATAAAATTTAACTGAATTTGGTTAAAAAGAATTTCTTGAACTATTCTTAATGACATCATTGTTCTGGTAAGCTATTCTTTTAAAGTTAAAGTCATTTAACGACAGAGAAATGCATTTAATCGTTAAAGTGTACATCAAGGAAACAATAAATTTGCAGAAGCGTAAGCTAAAGAAGAATATCTAGTAAGATATGTAAGTTTACGCCAGTGTGACGTATCTGTAACTGTCGTACTGTACGATCTCACGTTGTGATAAGATTCAATTTGATAAGCATTGAACCCTAATTTAATTATAGGGTATTAATGTTGTTGAAACATTTTAATTCAAATTTGGCAGTGTTTTGCTGCTATTGCCTATATGGTGTACAAAATTTCCAAAACTTCGGAAGATTATGAGACAATAGATTGAATTGCTTTTGGACCCAGTTCGTCATTGGCGGCTCTTGTACTAGGAATATAGTATGCCAATCAATCTTGGATCTAAGCTACCTGCAAATCCTGGTGCTAATTAAATTAGCGCTGAATATCCGGGGAGGTAGCGTAGATGCCTCACCTTTCCTATTTATTGATCCGCCTGTTAAATTGACGGGGATATTTTATAAGTTCCCTTGTAGATCAATTGCAAGCAACTTGTAAGCAACTTAAAAGTATACCTATTATTTTACTACATATATATGAAGGGGAATATAAGGAATATCGTTGTTTAATAAAAAAAATACCAGTTCGTGACAACTATTTTAGCTTGCGGGATAGACGAATTTTTAATTATTAATAAATGCCACCATCCTATCTGGAGGTTTTCTATTTCATTTCCGATGAAGTATTTTATTTACAATATGCTTCAACTTCAGTGTAGCAGTTATTTTTGCCGAATTTGATTTGAAGACGGTGGATCCGCACCACTATTCAGCAAAACTTATAAAAATGATGTTCTAACGTCATTACGGTCCTGATTCACGCCCGACACCATTGGTGACGTAGACCGACCTTCGTTTATTTGATTTCGCGTTATGCTCGTGACAGATTTATGTTGATACGTGACAAGTTAATTTTTCAGACATATTCATACTTCTAATTCTGTATAAGCGCTATGCCTTGAATTTTATCCCGCTAGAATGACTTGATCCTTCATTTAGTGATTGGTTGGTCTAAATGTGTATCTATACCACTTGATGATTCTTAACTTCCGAAGAAAATTTATTTTAAGAAGAATTCACTTCTATAAGATGTCCTGTGCTCTATTGCCTACGATAGACTATTAAAGGCCTTGATTTATTCATAACAAGGACAATTTTAAACTCAGTTTATTTCATTGGTCAAAATTTCCATCAGTGAGCTCTTTAGATCGGTACTTCATTACAAAAATGTTTGAAAAATAAACTTTGGGATTATCTTAAATTATAATTTGATCTTACTTCTTGTATTTTTTCTAAATTTAATATAACAAAACTAATTCCGATGAAGTCGACAAAAATTTCATCGTCTCGCTTCGGTTGGGAAAAATCTTTAATAAAATGAAAGGTTTTCCAATTGATTACAATGGGAAGTTCTGAATTTTATTCAAGTCATTCAGTAACCTCTCTCCTACATCTACGAATAACGAAATTATATTTTACTTCTACTTCACCGAGCTTTTAGTACATACCTTTATGTTTGAGGTTACATTACGAGTGAAAAACAGCTGAGAAAGGAAATCGTACCTAGTGTAGGACACTCAGATGGGAGGTGCATATGGTAAGTATTCTTGATATTAAAATATTTAATATCGTAATTAGTCAAATCGGCCTTAAGAACTATCTTATGTGTATTATTTTGGAGAAAAATTAGTGGGTGAAGCAGAATAGACCAGTTTTTAAGTTATGTGGGATGGTTCGTTTTAGAATAGAGTATGGCAATTTTGTGAATTTGAATGGTATTTTAAGTGCACTTATGGAAATGCCGATTGTTTAAGTGGCATTTATGTTATTGTAACCGAACTCTAATCTAACTTATAAATTAACAAACATCTAAACTAGTAAACTTGATGTTCAAATTTGAGGGGTCAATTTTCACCGTAATATTTGATGTTCTTACCACCTGTCAGTAGATTAGCTGTTTAACCTTTCAGTAGGTATATGGTTCCAAGTAACGTAAGCAGGTAGTGGGGTGCTCACAACACCCTGCGTTGTTTTTCCAGTCTAAGTGACATTTTTCGTTTAAAAAATGAAAATTTTTATTAAATTTTGCTTATTGGTAGAATAGTGATATCGAAATACATGAGAATATTTCTTACGGTGGCACAGTTACATCTTGAAAATTCAAAAAGACATGGTACATTGAACTGTTTATTGAAAAGCGTATAAGAGTAAAAAAGACATTTGTTTCTACGAATAAAACATACTAGTAGTATAAAAAGTGAAAAACTAAAAAAGATAGTGTAACGAACAATATTCAGCGACATCTCCTAGTCACAGTCTGAAGGTTGGCAATCATATTAAATTTCCTACATACATTTACGATGTGCTTCATATACATAAAGGTATCGCTCTTATAGCATATAAATTTAGTTTTTTATCCAATTTCCTAGGACATGCAGTACACCTTCCGCACGTTTGCACATTTGTTTTTGAAGTAGATGGTACGTTTTCAACTTCTGAAAATCTTAGTATCCTTCTTTTCAATTCTCTTGGTAACGAAATCTGATGCCCTTTTTCTTATGTGTTGTCTGACGAGATCCTATCCTACTTCTCTAAGGAACTGCGACCTCAATACCTTTGAGTTAGAGTTATTTGACAAGAAAATTCCTTGCGAGTTTACTCCTGCAATGTCTAGTATTCTATAGAACACTAGTAGCCGCGAACGTCTGCATCTTCTGGAAGCAGATTATATAGCGCAAAGTTTGTCCACTGTGCCCACACCGCCTTTTGTGAAGTTGTATAAGGTAATAATTTCAGACTTTTTTTATTAACAATTGACGGATCGATATCATTGGAATTTGTATGCATGGTGGACAACAAGACTACGTTTTTTCCTTTTTTTGGAACATAAGACACCAGACACCAGAATAAGCAAATAGGGAGGACTTTTCTTCCCTTTTCTTGGTATCGACAAACTCAGGAGGCAGCTGTGGCTTTTTTTTCTCACGGTTCCCACGGTGGTTAAAAAGACGAAAACTAGTGTACCAGTTGTCGGTTGTCACGTTGCGACCAGTACCAGAGATATGATCTACTAACCTAAGCACAACGTTCCTAGCGGAGTTTGATATTTTGTAAGGTGCTTCCGGTTGAGATCCTGCATAAATTTCCATATTGTATGTATAGCAAGTTCTAGAGTCACAATCAGTTTGAATCTTTACACCGTACTTTGCCGGTTTGCTAGGAAGATATTATCGGAAAGAACACTTTCCTCTAAAAGCAACAAGTTGCTCATCGATTGTAACATACTCCGAAACTGTATACGATTTTTGACAGTTTTCTATAAATATTGTAAAAATGTCTCTTATTGGTGCCTGTCTAAAATGCTGTCGAATCGAATCGACCTTAGTAGGAATAGAAATCTATTTAGAGACATTGTTGAATGAAATATATCAAGCCCAAGCCTATTTTTTTTGTTGAAAAGGTCATTTAGATTTAGTTTTCCACCTCTACACATACCAGCAATTATCAAAAATCCTAAAAAAGATTTAATTGCAAGTGGATCGGATTTACGGCACCTGCTTTTGTTTTAAACCTACTTTCAATCGCACTTATATATGTATTCGTACATTCTGAGATGATTTTCACAATAAGTAGTTTATAAGGAGGTTGAAACATTCTGAGGGAGTCTTAGTTGTTTTAGCACATAACTTACTACCTAGTAGGTGTGTAACTATAATCCATTCCCTAGTTTTAACTGCTGAATTTCCCGGAGTCTTTCCCCATACAATTTTCTTGTCCTTTCCTAGAAACCCCCCTCCTTTTCCATTGTTTTGTTGAAGCGCGATAGTAGTTTCTGAGGTTTCACTATCTGATGGATTACTATTTGATAGCTCACAAACCGATTGTTCACTATTCGTTTCATGTGCACTATCTTGACAGTCGTCAATTTCACCATCGGCACTGTCATTCAAAGAAAATTCATCCTCGTACTTTTCATCGTCTTCATATAACAGCTTTAACTTTTCTTGTTGATTTTCATACGACATTGTACTAAAAACACGAAAACACAAGCTAAAGTAGGAAAATATGTAAAATTAAATATATAACGTAAGTGACTAAGTGGGATGTTAACAGCAACCCCAGCGACTTTGGCCGCGAGCTACAGCAAACTGATTTAATTTTGAAGCGTCGTTGTATTTATACAAAGTGAGTCATGGCATAACAGGAGGATACCTGACTGGTAAACTCTGGGAAACCACTACAAACCTAAAATACCTAGATGAGAAAAGCGTGGGGTGTTGTGAGCAACCCAAATATCCACTTAAAGGTTAAAGTATGTACCGATCTCAGCCTACCCTAAATGGAAATATAAATCGTCACATTTTATATATTGAAATAAAAGTTTTTTAAGATTAATTTATGAATTTGAACTACCGCTAAATAAAAGATTAATTCAAAGTTATATATGTTATTAAATTTGTGGTAGTTTACTTCGTAAATAATATTTTATGGCTTCTCAGATCAGCCCTCTTTTAATAAATATTGCAATGAGAATCAAATACGTAATTGGAGAATATTTTGTTGCCAAACAACTTTATTATTTCATCCTACCCTCTAATCAATTTTATTTTTACAATGCCCAGTTTTATTAGCTTATATTTGTAACTTGGCTCTTGTCATCATAAATACTGTAGCAAATGGTAATTACTTTTACTTGAATTATTCTAAATTTAGTTGTTTCTTTTACAGAATAAAATAGAAAGCTTTTACTTTAATTATTTCATAATTTATTTCCTCAATTCTGTTACGAATACTGATAACGTGTTGGCACGGTTGTTTAAGGTATACATTTTCCTCGGTTTTCTTATATTTCGCCCGTAGGAAAGGAATTATACGTAACGTGAAGTTTGTACTCTGAAACATAGAAAGTGTTTCTATTTTTATTAGGGCATTTATGTCTCCCTATTTGCTTAGGACCTTTTCTGAGAGGAGTGATCGTGTTGGAACTTGAATTTGGGTACTAAAGCAACTGCGCTATGCAGCATTTTATTCTGCTTCACGCCCTAAGGAACTATATTCCATATTATTAGACATGTTTATAAAATGTGTAGGTATGTACCTCTAAAAGCTCCTTGAAATAAAAATATATCTGATATAATTAAATTTAGTCTTATCTTTTGTGTACATATTTATCTTTATTATTAGGACACGAAATAATTCTTTAATATAGGAATTATTAAAGTATCCTCTAAGGCTAAAAAAGTTAATAGTTGCGTGAGTATACGTTTGAAAATAACGTTTGCCTTTTACTACCCACTTTACTTATTTGGTTCATGAAAATGATTTGTTTAAATATGGATATTCCCAAAATGTTTTTCAGCTCAATATCAATTGATAATTTAGAGACCGCTAATAAACGTCAACTTGGAAAGGGGTGCAACGCTGTTTATGTAATTTTAATGGTTTAGGTTAATTTAAGCTAACATAACTACTTATTCACTTGTCCCTAACAGCGTTGCATTTGTACCATGATAACTTTTCGTGAATATTTGTTAAGAAAAATAAATTTTTCTTTTGGCTTTTTTATGCAATTTTAATTAATTCTATCCGTACACTGACTCTTGTCAATTTTTTTGTTGTAAATGTAAATATTAGTATCGCGTTTATGTTTATCACATCAATAACGCCTTTAATGAATGTTTTGTTAAAGATTATAAAACAACTTGTGTTCTCAGTACTATGGAGAAGCACTATCTTTTCCGTCCTTTTTAAAACAAATTCAAATTATAAGTAAAATTTTAAAGTATCACAAGTAATTTAGACGGTAAAACTTTTAAGATATGTCTTTTATTAATTTTTTTCATTAAAATGATATAAAATTTTGTTAAAATTCACTGTAGTATTTATACCTGCGATATGTAATGTTAGAGCATGGAAATTTGGTTTTTTAACAAAATCCAAGCGATGCTTAATTCACCTTTTTTTTTAATTACTATTTCATTTGTCCGACATAGAATTATTTGCACGTATCAATCTGTAATTTATAAACTACGTTGCTTTTCGTTAAAACAAGGAGTAAAGGATTACTTAATTTGCGCTTGTGTAAAAAATGATATAGTAATGGCTTTTAATTGTTTAATTTTACTTATATATTAATTGGTATATTAAACCTACCAACTCGGGAAGATACGTTAACTATTTTTCTAACCATCCATTAGATATTAAAAGAAAGATTGTTTTAGGTTTAACAAACAGAATTAAAAAAGCTAAGTAAAGAATTGGTTTGATCATCTCACTCATGTTAACACACATAAATTAAAATAAATTGAAGTTATTTATTTTCACAAATAGTTTCGCCAGTTTAGCTTCTTCAAGTGAATAGACTACAACAAGAATAACATTGAAAGATTATAATAACATAAATATGCTTGATAGAGCAATATAAAATGTTTAAAAATAAAAACTAATAAATAAATGGTAGTGAAGACATTATGATTTAAAAGAATAAATGAAAAACTTTATAAAGGCAGTAATTAAAATTGTGATAAATAATTTTACCTGAATATGATGTAAATATAAAATTAATTGGTAATAGATAAAAATTTTTTTGTCGGATCTAATATAAACTTATGAAGATGAAACAATAAGTAAATGACATGTGAGTATCTAATAAAAGATAAGTAATATCTATAGTGTCAGGACATGCATAGTTGATAGTTATATTAAAATAAAATAAACGATTACTAATCCAGAGGTCCTATATACATTTCAAAATGTAAAACCTCAAAAATTTTGTTTAAAACGTTTTCGAGAAAATCGCACAAAACTTAAAAATCTCAAGAATAGAATGGCACTTCCGGTCATGAGATTTTAACTAAACTTTTGCTGTCTCATTTACAGAAGATATCAAATATAAATATAGCTTTTAATTTTCATATAATGATTACCTTTTGAGATACGTTGTTCACAACTAATACTCTAAATACCTCCTGTTACTCGATTTTCAAAAATGTGTTAGAGAAATTCCTTGCTTACTATAAAACTAAATTAAGTAGCTAAGAAATATACTAAGTTTAAAAAAAATCGTTATAGCCGATTTCAAGAAAACCGTGAAAATGAAGAATTCGTAAAATATCTAAAATTGATAGAAACAAAGTTGTACTTCCGGTTATTCGATTTTAACCAAATTTTTGATTTTGCAGAAAAAGGCGATTCTGACCTCAAATGTAAATTTTCATTTGGTTAGGGCTATTACGCAAATAGCGAATACATTGATGAATTCTGGAGGGTGTAAGGTTGTAACTTGAGTGTATCCAATATTTTTGGGTAAAAAAGGTTGTAGCAATATTAGTACACACTGTGCTTAAGACGTACGGCAAAAGTCAATAAGATCAGTGATCAAGTGATAAAACTTAGACAATAGAATTGGATAATTACGTACAGTGGGTAATAATGGACGAGTTAGTCGTCTACCGATACGAATTAAGCCATTATCTAAAAATGGACTTAATATTTGGATTTGGAAACTACAAGATCTGTTGTCGGTGAGAGCTTTGACTTCTGATGAGAAATAGAATGATTGAATATATTTGCAGAGCGTAAGTTCTACGTGAAAATGTGCTTCATGCATATTGTGAAACGTTGTGCATAACGAAATAATTCAAAACGACGCCAGTTGTATTTGACCAATAGGAAACGCGCGAAAACAAGTTTTTCTCAGATGTAGATGCAATAAGATCCGACAGTTTTAGTTCTGCCATTTTAGAGTCAGCATTAAAAAGGTGAACTGACTTTGGTCAATTATGTGAGTGTTCGAGGAGCCAAAGCTGTTCTGAACACCAGGATAATTAGTTAAGTGTATTAAAAGATGCGAGACCACATGAGGGAAAGTTAACACCATTCAATTCGGAAGGAATGTAACGTTACACAATACGTTGAATAACCCCTTGAATAAGGGCAACTCAGTTTGCGACGTAACCGCGTTTGTATCCATCGCAGAAACCATGATTTTGGTATAGTAAAATCAAGACGAGACATAGAGACGTATTCGAAGGTTTCAAAAAGTTACAAAACAGGTTTTCATATTGGAAATAAATTTTCAGTTAGTAAGTCACCCAACAGAGTGACAGTAAGTAGAGTTGTTGGAGTAAACACTTGAATGTCATTACGGTAGTCGTAATCCAATAAAAAGTCTCGTAGGTGAGTGAAAGTAGCGAGAGAAAATTTCCCTCTGTTAAAAACGAAGAGGACAAGCGTAATACCGAAAGAAGTTTGAGAATAAAACAATCCAATTGTAGATCCCAAAGAAAATCCAAAATGGAAATACACAAAGTTCGGGAATGGATAGGTAGGGCCAATTCTTGATGATTGGGCGGAATATTGTTTTCTGAGTTCAAAGCGACTGCAAGCGAGTACAGAAATTAAAGCTCTTTTGAGAAAAACAGCATTTTCCAATGGATCATCTCCAGTAACTATATCGTTAGCGAATGTATTATTGTACAGAAAGCAGAAGGGAACCTGTGTCCTTCATTAACCACTAATTATTTCAAGGTTTCAAGGGAAGAAACAACGCCATATTGTGGCTGCAGTTAGAAAAATATGTACCTCACTAAAAAACGAGTTGGTAGAGTTTATCATTGGGATTTATCTTGATTTATCGTACATTTATCGAATATCACAAGAAAAAACCATGGAGTGTTGGCAAAAGCGAGGTATGATGTCAGATAGTAACGGTCGAAGTTTTCTCTCAACGAATATAAGCTACTTGAGGGTTTTTCGGATGAAGAACAGCCGCTGGTATTGAAAATAACTCTTAATTTCGAAGTATCGCCATGTGATTTAAACACGTCACGATGAGGTATAAACTATTTAAGAGTTTCAGTAGAAAGAAGCGGACTGTTTTCGAAATGTAGGTATTTCTTCATAAATTGACGTATTTAGCGTTGAACAAAGGAGTAGAAGTGAAACGTTTTTCCAACAACAGTAAACAGTGATTACGAATTGATGCAGGTCTCGTAAAATGAGGTCCTAATTGAGAAGGTTAATCGAATTTGGTAACGCCCAAAGTTTTCTCGAATAACTGTTGAAACATAATATTTTTCATAATATTATTGCCCTTTTTCTGTGAATGGAAAGTGTAACGAAGGAGGTTACCCGTATGATCAACACTTTTGCAATTGTTGCGCTGTCATCTGAGGTTGAGACATTCAACGTACAAAAAACTGGAAGATAATTGATCAGAGCAGTTGTAAACACTGAATAAGCAGATGCACAAGTAAATAATTACAAATCCGGATACAGTTTGGATGACAAATGCTAATTTAGGCTAAGATTAGTAGGGTGCACTAATAATAAGTAAGGCGGCTAGATCTGTACCAGACTATTTGAAAGTGGGATCGACTGAATCATGTTCTATTAGCAAATTCTTACGTTTGGAAATTACATTAGCACGAAATATATCGCTTGAAATTCAATTCAAAATGAAGAAGGGATCAGAGTTAGATACAATTATCCCGGTTAAGGATCTAATTTGAAGATGCGAAACTCCACGGGATTCATAAAATAGGAATAGCGATACGAGTGCGATGGCATTGGAGAACTTGGGCGCAATGTTCAAAAACGAAGAAATCGATTAAAACAGTATGAACAACGCCACATTGGTAGTTTGAAACCTTCTAAGAAGCAGGGACTGTAGGCAACAGAACAGTTAATTCTTGAATTGGTTTTGTAATGAACGATGCTTGAAGTCCCAAAGTATTTATCGGAGAGTACGAGATAGCTGTTGGATGGTCCGAAGAAAGAGATGATTTGGAATTCCTACAAGACAATCAATTTAGAGTTTGAAAATTTGTCATCTACTCTAAATGCAATAACATATTGTCCTTTTTAGAATTGTAATTCTAGTCTCAAAACAGAATTGTACAATTGTAGCAAAATAATGGCTAATCTTGCAGGTAACGTTGCTGAATGGACTGTAATGTTCAATTGATGTAATATAACTTTAAAGTAAATAAGCAAGGCACCTGCGAAGTTAGCCATTCCGGGATTTTGAAGTCATTCTTTTTATTTTTAAATAAAAAAAATACAAATAACAGTCGATCATTTAATTGAGGGAAGAAAAATTTAGTACAGTGTACATAATTTAAAGCTTTTAAATCAATCGTTGAAGATGATTAGTTATCTACATAATTGAAATATTTGAATTAATATCTGAGCTAAGTAAATTGAAACTTTAAGAATTTTAGGTTGTTACCAAAAACCAACCAAAAAATTTGAAATGATCTGGTGTTAAGCAGAGGGCATCCCCAATTGTTTGTGATAAGGTTATGCTCCAAAAAGAAACCACTTCAAACGTTACGGTGACGAAAGTTGGATTTCGAAGGTAGCAGGTAAATCTAGATTTCCGAACTGAGATTTTAAAAGGAGTAAATATTTTATATTAAGTATTTAGGACAGAATGTCTTCCTTATATAATCAAAAAACACGCCTTGCGGTAAATAAACAGGCAGATAAACCTAGATACAGCTTAGATGTTATTGAAACAAATACTAAAGCACGCGTAAAAAGCCGCGCAAGTTGTTGCAAAGCAACTGGAATTAATCAAAGTCAGATGGCGCAAGGTATGGAGAATGCGGAAGATTTCACGGTACTTCCTAATCAAGCGTTTGAATTGTGTTTTCGTCAAATTTGCTGCGTGAGTCTACATTATTGTGTTGCGAAAGAACAGTATATCGGCGATTCAGTGTTTTTTAATGAATTGCTTCGTTGAGAGGATTAATTTATTGACTATAGGCTTCCAAGTTCACTATTCTGTTGTTTGGAAGAATCTCATCGTGGATTATGCATTCCTAATCCCATCAGGAGCATAAAATTGTATGGGGAGGATGAAGTTTCACCCTTGGACGCGCCGTCCTGCCTGAACTGATCCATTCTTTGCTTTTATGCATATTTACGCAAAAACACTATTTTTTTTGTCCCCGGTAACAGCTTATGTCTCAAAGTTGGGCCATGATGGACGAGCAAACCGGGGACAACCGTGGTTTGTAGATTTTTTATGTTTTTGGACCTTGACTATCGATTGTAAATACAGACAAATAGTGTTTTGAGCACGGTCCATTTGATCTGCCAATTCCCTTGCAGTTTGTGGTGAATTTTCGTGAAGACGCTGGTTCAATCGCTTTTTATCAAAGGCAATCGGACGACCAGCATGTGCTCCATTATTGAGGTCGAAATCTCCATTGTTGAAACGTGAAAACCATTTTTGAGCCATATTTCCAGCCATAAGTTGATCGCCATACACATCATAAATATCTTTAGTAGCTTTAGTGGTCTTCGAACCTTGATAAGTGTGAAGAGGGAAAGTGTCGAAAATATTCATTTTTGTAAATATGCCATTACAATTTAAAACGATAACAAGCAACAAAACCAAATAAACTGTATTGCAAAGAAAAAATTCCTCTTTCAAATGGTACATAACAAAATTGCAAGCTTTATTTGTGCAATTTTAAATTTAAGAAGAACTACACGGAATTTTCGTCCAACATAAGATAACCCTATTTATGCCAACCTTTTTTCTTGACTAACTATTTATAATCCCAACTAGAATTTTTAAAGGCATAAAATTGTCTTACGTGATTCTAAATTTATTTAGATTAAATTTAGTCCCGGTATTAATTATATTTTTAACACTTTCTTAAAGCAACTTTGAATCTACAAATTTCATTTATAACTTATTAAATATGCCTCTAAATGCTGCTGTGTTAGTATGAATGTAAATCTCAAAATTAATGACACACAAAATAAGGAATTCTCATTTAATTTCTGCAACATAATATTTACCTGTAAATTTCTTTACACTGCGCCCTTAATTATGTAAGGAAGTTTTGTACCTAAGATTTCTTAATTTGTTGCTCTTAAGAGATTTTTTATACGATTAATTTTTCGACTTTGCGTTAATTTTTAATTATAACTGTGGTTAACTAATAGAGGCAATAAAAATCTTAATTAAAATGCAAATACTTCAAGCAGTTCTTTTAAGTTTCTTTTCTTAGTCTTCCGTTGGTGTGCAAAAATTAATTGCAGTTCGCGAGGAAATTGCACTAAATCAAGCTTAATAAGTATTATGCAGTAATATACTCTATTTGAATATACGAAATCAGCAGAAATATAAAATATTTAACGGGAGCAAATATTTGCACCATTTTGCTAGCCATGTATATTTAGAAATTTTACTTATATAGAACTTACCCTTGTTGAATTTAAGGTACGGGAAATTAACGCTTTGATTGTTGTTTAGCTGAAAATGTCAGCTAGCGACAGAATTATGCGGCTTTAGCTCACGCCATTTGCATATAATAATGTATTTACCGGCTCGGCTTCATTAGCCAAATGAAATTACGAGGTGGTGGACCCCTGAGAAACCCCTTTACATATGTATAAACAACCCTAATTTTGACAAATCTACCGGGCGTAAATTTTTTAATCGATAGCGTTTCTAACGCTTAT
The DNA here is from genome assembly GCA_024586415.1 of Phrixothrix hirtus. NCBI lineage: Eukaryota > Metazoa > Arthropoda > Insecta > Coleoptera > Phengodidae > Phrixothrix > Phrixothrix hirtus. The sequence goes on from JAHWXV010142268.1 coordinate 21,757, forward strand.
GGAAAACATTTAGTTATATATGTATGTACGTCAATTTTACATGCATACAAGTGGTTTCTTATTTCTTGTTTTCGTAACATCTAAGAAGCAACCACTCTAGCTAAGCCTAAAAGTAGACATAAACCTAAAAGACAGATGCAATGCAAATATAAAGCATAATACGACATGAAAAGTAGTTTCTATCGTGTCACAGAGGAAGAATAGTATTCTAACATGTCAAGCTACGCGAAGAAAATAACGAAGCTTACAATAGAGAAGCTTTTGATTTTAATAATGGTACCTCGTGAGTATTTATTTTTGATCAAACTTAATTCATATATGTACACTACCTTCAAGTTGTTAAGATGTTATTCAATAAGTAACCTTCACCAATAAATACGAGTATACATTTCATTCTTATAAACAAATTTGTAATATTATAGTATTGAAAATAACGCTCTCATTATCGAATTGAGTACCCAGAGTATAGTATTATCAAAGTCCAAAATTTAATCTATTCCTATATTAACTAAGCATGTCAATGGCGTATCTACACAGTCCTTATAAAGAAAATTTATCACATGTCATTAAAAGATGTTATTAAGTCATAGTTAATCTAATAAGTGCCAATATAAATTACAAAATAATTTCAGACGATTTTGATTGTCAAAAAAACTTCTTCGCATTTTATTTATAGCCTTGATTGATTAGCTGCCCACATATAACATCAGTTTCGCAAAACTTCCCTTAATAAAAATGAAATTTGTGTATTTGCTTCCTATAAAATGATAAAATGGAAATATGCAACAGCGCACCTTTTCCACAATGTAGTTAGAGCAGGTTATATTGTAGAACCGAATAGAAATCATCCTCTTTTCGAAGAAAGAAAGGGGCGCAATGAGCTGATTTAATCACAATCACGTTCTCCATCTTGCTTATATGTAAAGCAATACTTTCTCTACTTCAACACCTTGTAAATATCTGAAGTAGCGGGAATTTTGAAGATAACTATTTCGGCGTAGAGCTTTTCTAGATGTGTGCTTCTTTAAACAGGGGGTTTAACGAAGAAAAAAATGGGTAACAGGAGTTTTTTAATCGCTCTGAGAGATGAACGGGGTTCCGCCATTTTCTGAATTTGTGGCATTCCCATTTCTTTACTGACCTGTGGCGTCGTTGAGTTCACATTAATTAAAACCTAAATACATTTAATAGGTACTGTTAACTAAATGACTATTTAATACTAACTTAAGTGTATTCTAGTACTACCTTAAGCGTGAATAATATTCTGACTTGTGTTTAGTTTGCGTGCCCGAGTGTGTCAGTGCATTACGTATACTTCCTAGTAGTCGCGGCACGGGCAACTACGTGCTGGCTTGCAAAGTAACCCGTTCATGATAGGGAGCTT
>JAHWXV010142286.1:0-25962 GCA_024586415.1 Phrixothrix hirtus
TTGTGAATTAAGTTACATAGGGCAGACGTCAGTTTGGCTGAAGACCAGAATTGCGTTACACAAAAGTGATTGCAAACTAAATAAGAAAAGATGTGCGCTTGCTATCCATTCTAATAATTGTGACAACAGAATTAATTTTAATGACGTTGTTATTTTGTGCCATTCTGAAAATTATAAAGAAAGACTTTTCATGGAAATTGTTTACATTAAAAAAATTGAGAAAGTTATGAATTTCAAATCTGATATAAATTTGCTTACAATGGCTACTCTAGTTTATTTAATTTTTATAATTAAAATATTTGACTTCATACCTATATCTTTGTACAACAATTATTTCTTAGTGGTTATCATTGTTTTTAGTTTATTAGTTACTATAGAATTTAATATTTTGTTTACTGTATATTGTTATATTTTTATTTTTAGCGGTATGTATATCATGTCACTGAAATGTCATTTTAATTTTTAAAAATAATTTGTAGATGTCCTGTAGAAACAAATAATCATTTGTGAAATATTGACGAAAATATAATTTTTTTAATTAGAATAGATTTAATGTCGATAAAAAGAAATATTTTAAATAAATTATAATTATTACTGCAAGTATTCTTAGAATAAATTTTATATATATTAATATTTTTATTTATTTATCTATTTGAGATAACTATTTTAAATGTAAATTTTTTTGACAAGTATTTTAATACACATTAAAAATTTTCTGCATCGGCTGAGGCTCGAACTCAGGATCTTGTGCTTATATGACACACACTTTAACCAACTAAGCTACCGACGCCTACAGACTGATAGCAAAAAATCTCGAATATGAATATAATGTCAATTCAAGGCATTAGATATTTTTAATAGACATTTTTATACAAGGTATGTTGCGGAGTCCTAACCTTATTATAACATCAGGAGTGAAGTCCTCTTTCTTGTTGATAACTAATCCAGATCTTTATTTGACAATAATTGAACAAAAGATGAATTGAGACTATTGATACGCCCTGTATATCGAAAGTAATGCAAACTGTCTATAAGAACTTCTACTTTAATTAACGCGGCACAAGATTCGGAATATGCTTTATTTGGCATAAATTATTTAAAAATGACTATTAAATTTTGACAACCCTGCACATTATTACTAGCAAGGTTGATGGCAAATAAGGTTGTTATAAACGTTTTCAATTTGACGTGAAACAAATACTTTCTAATATTTTGTTGAATGACAAAATTCTGTATCAGAATTGAATTTACTGACGCACACTGTATACTTATACTCGTAGGTAAAGGTGATGTTGTTGAAATAAAAAAACTAATTGAGCACAAGACACGTTATATTGTTCATGATTCACTTTTCATATTTACACAAGTCAAATTAAAATTTGAAGATAAATCGATTATTCCTTAAAAATATTTAACAACAATTTTTGACATTAGCCTACGCAATCGCGGTTCGTATGTATTATTAAAACAAAATCTAAGGTGATTTTAAGACCACTTTAAAGAACAAACCTTACCTGCGTTAGCGTCATTTAAAGTACACAATCATCGTATATACAAAGAACAAAAGAAATCATGCGTCCATAAAACAAATTAATTTACTACAATCTACTAATTTAACTAATTATTGCAACAAGATGTTATTTCATTAAAAATTGATAATCTAAATTTATAATACACAAAATGGTTCGTTGGAACGTTTAATGATGAAAGTTCAAAAACTCACTTGTTTCGTATCAAACAAATTATAGGTGTCTTACGTGTAATTTCTTTGATTTTATAACACAAACAGATCGGGGAATCAACGCCCCTTTTATTACTTGACATTACTCAAAAATTTAAATTTTAGCAGCCATGAATTGTGCATATGGTAAAATCGCCTAACACCCAGGTTTTAAAGGTGAGATAATTGAGATATCACTTACAGTTGCGATGGTTTGCGTTTGATTGTTAGAAGTGGAACCTATCCCTTTAATTTTTCAGATTAAATTAAGGACTCAGCGGGTGGATACCAAAGGAAGATGAAACTGTCTTTTTCTTGTTGATAAAAGTATCCCAAATATTTGAAAATTTCGATTCAGCAACTCTGCTGGATGGATTACTACAAAAATTCAACAAGGGCAGATTAGACTATCTAAAATAGAGAACATACGGTACTTCCGAACTAAAACATGCGACCTTTCGTATTTCTCCTTACGTTGATGGCTAATTGAAACTAATTGCTCCAGTTGCCCCATTGGTTACTGTACCAAGTTTTCGCACTTACGATATACATTACTTACTTGTATGCTTATACTGGAAAGTTTTCTGTGTGAATTAAATTTTACTGTTTGCTAAATCAAGAAAGCTGACCTAAGTGTCTATGGAAATAAATGGAGTTCTTTTAATATCATAATTTTGCTATGAATTTTTAAAATATTTAATTTTATGCCTTATACGAGGTGCAGTTAACTATATTAGTCAATTTATTCCCTAGAAAAATGATGTCTTAGCTGATTTTAAAATTAATTCTTATTTCAATTGATATTCTTTAAGTAAATAATATATGTAGTAATACATGTTTACTATTTAACGTTTCATTTAGCGTATTTAATACAAAAAAAACAGCGAAAGCTGACAAACTTGTAGTTTAAAAATTTATTATAGTATTTCAGTTTGTGTTCTAACGACGAATTTATGGAGAATTTACAAATTTGTTTGTTTATACGAAATGATTTTTGAATACAATTTTTATTTGTATTTTCATAATTATTAATTTAGTTATATTTTGTAGAATATTAAAATAGTATTGAGGGAATTTATTTCAACTTAAAGTCGTGATCTGTCATTTACTAACTTTATACTAAATAGCTGATATGGTGATAGATGTTTCTCCCAATTTACCATTATAATGCATAATAATTTAGAAATAAATGTTGAAGCGACATATGAACTGTAAATTGGGTTGCCTGTAGTAATTAAGGGTCCCCATAATTTGTGAATCAGATTGTATGTAATGTATTATTAATATTATACACATATTATAATTTTTAAAAAAGTTAAAAGCGCAATTGAAAAAGTAATAAATTAAAGGTATTTATTACCATACAATAAAACGTGGGCCAGTATAATATATTAAAATTATTCTGTACTACTTATATGTAGGTTGTCGAGGCCCACATAGAAGTACCCATCATTTTAATGAATAGAGAAAGAAAAAATAATCTGTAACCAATAACATCTAGAATTTTTATATTTTTTTTGTGCATAAATCAAGATCGAGGTCAAGATATTCTACATTTTCTCCATTTTTATTTGGGTTTTGAAAATCCGATGCATTAAAAAAATTGTTTCTGAAAATCTTCTCGAACAAAATAACCGTCACTTGCACAAATGTTTCTGTAACATTTTCCTAAAAAGGCAGTGCCATTTTTGTTTGAAATATCTTTCAAATAATGGCCTAGTGTATTTAGCTGTTCTACTTTCAATGTAACGTTCTTGGATTTATATCGATCCCCTATTCAGACTGTATTGTATAGTTAATTAAAAAAGTTGAATTATTTAAATTTCAATGAATGCTCAAATGCATTGGGTAACTAGTGTAATAAAAAAGTCAACTATATAAGGTTCCCGCAAAATAAGTAGCATTACGTGAATAGCGTACACTTCTTTGTCTATACAACAATTTTTCTCCTAAAATAGGATTTTTGAAATATTTGCAATTGAAGTTTCGTAATCATCCGGGGCTATTAGTGTGGTCAACTATAACACAAGAAGGAATCAAAAACCATATCTCCCCACAAATATTATTTATTTAAAAACTATGGACTTTAGTTACTTTTCGATAGATATCTGAGCTTGAAATGGATTTTTCGTTACGAGTAATTAATTTTGTAATATCATTTTCATAAAAGCTACCTTAAATCAATTTGATATTTCTTTCTGAACGTCTACATCGCCTAAATGTTGCGTTAACTGGCCGAATAAATGATATTCACGTGATAGCTCCGGACTATAAAAGGGATGATGCCACACCTTCGATTTTAAAAGAGGTTTTCTATAAGGCATCTTTGTGTAACGCATTGTATTATTGAGAAGAATCACCCCCTCGTTTGCTTTTGATTGCCTTCTTCAGCAGAGCATTTCACAGTACAAGGCACTATTTCTGTTATTTCGAGTTTGGACAACACCTCAAAGCCGCTGCACCATTTTAGAATTGTACTGTGCAGCTGTACAACGTCGTTCTGTAGAAGCACTTGCAAGGAATGGAGCAGGAACTAGTAACAAGGTTATGGCTACTATTCAACGAGATATATAAATGTGTAAAACTTAAATGTTAATTCGCCCTCATTGTACACGAAAATAATTGACGATTTTAATGTCATTTAGTTTTATGGTATATATTACAGGTGTATAATGACGAATATCTATTATTATTACTTTACGACAAATTTAATTAGTAGTAAATAGCGTTTGAAGAGAGTTTAAACGATCTTTAAACTTTTCATATAATCTACTTATTTAATTATATGGCTTCAAAAATTAATGGTAATTTAACCTTATTTGATTTAAAATTTAAAAGCTTTCAAATTCCGTTATTAAAGCATCAAATAGTAGAAACAATAATTTTATACCGCAAAACAATTTCGAGAATGAATTATCCATTGGCATACTTGTTTTAAATATGCTTTTAAACAATGTTCATTTTTTAATCCCAAACTCTAGGAAGAGGATTTTTTTTGACAAAGATTCACTGTTGGCGCAGTAAGTACAGGCGACAAAACCAGGTGTCAATCTGGTATAATATTGACAGATGACGACTTTCTTGTCATTTGATAGGGCCATAGAGTCATTCAATTCTCGACAGTTGACTTAAGAAAGCTCTGATACACCCCACTGACGGCCTTTCATAGAGGAATTTATAGAGGGCTACATCGGTCTTATCCATAGCCAGCGTTAGCGAGCGATTTCTCCTTCAATTCGTACTTTTCATTCAACTTTATCCATGCTTTAGATTGTTCGTTAATTAATATGGTAGACATGACCAGCATGACATCCAAAATTTTTCTGTGGCGGCGATAATGTAGGAAATTTTCGCTAAAGGTGCTTACCAGAACAATGAGGAATTCAATGTCGAAGAATTTTGCTGTAAGCGAATTTTTCCGTCATTATAATATCACTATCGACAGAAAATATGAACAGGCACAACTTCGATACCTTGGAACACTTCCACATGGATATGATATTATAGGAAACTTCGTTCATTCTCAGTGCGACCATTTTGAAAGGTCTGTACTCCCCGGTTTCAACCCTTGCATCCAATTGAAAGGCATATTTAATATATACGCATTGATCAGTGTCACTCATTATTAGAAAATGTCAAGATCCACATCTGAAATTATAAAAATTAGTTAAAAATGTAGTTCATAGTATTTAACCAACGTGGGTAAATAGCGTAGTAATGATCCTTCTTCGGTCTCGAATGTTAAAGATACCACGGAGGTGAACAAATCATATTTATATGAATCTTATATTAATTTGATTAGTAGTAAAATCGTATGTCATATGATTGCTAGAGTAGACCTAGGACCTACTTTTCATGGTTGCGATGATATATTGTCCCGTAACAAGTGGAAGGAATGTTTAAAAAAATGTATATTATTAAGTTGTTTTACAAACAATTTCAAATAACGGATGATCTGTGGAATTAGGAACAACTTCGTCTCTTAATTAGTGAATCAGGTTCTGGAGTGAGACCAACCTAGAAAGTTTTCCTAAAAAATCTAGTGTGAGAATACGTGACTTTTTCTTAAGCACATAGGTATGCAAATAGTGTCCACAAAAGATTAAATTTTTATTTATGTTTATTTTGGAAACAATAATTATGACGGTCACGCATCCAAGATACTGAATATGCGAAAGGCTGTTTAACTCCAGAAATGTTTTTCAATAACTTGCTTCAACGCGTTTTTTTCAGAAAAACCATTGAGTTCGTGTAAAAGGGCATTGAAAGCATAATAACCGTAGAAAGTTAAAAAAAAAAATTTTATAACTGTTTTTGAGAAAAACGCAAAAAACTTAAATATCCCAAGAATAAAGTGGCACTTTAGGTGATTCAATTTTAACTAAGTTCTTGATATCTCATGTGCGAATAATAAAAGATTTAAATATGAAATGTCACTGTTATATGATGTTTAGTTTTAGAGATATGTTGTTCACAATTAATACTTTAAGTACTTTCGGTTACTCGATTTTTGAAAATTTATGAGAGAAACTGCTTAGTTCATATAAAACGGAATGAAGTAGCTAAGAAATATACTAAGTTTTAAAAAAATCATTAGAGCCGATTTCAAGAAAATTGCGAAAAACGAAAATTCGGAAAATATCTAAAAATGACAGAAATAAAGGGGAATTTCCGGTTATTAGATTTTGACCAAATTCTTGATTTGGCATGTAAAGGTAATTATAACCACAAATATAAATTTTCATTCAATTAGGCCTTTTAGTTCTGTAATTATTTTATTTAGAGTTAACTGTGAAAATACTTCCGGTTACTCAATTTATGTAAATGTTTCTCAGAAATAACCTAAATTATATGAAAGATCATTAAATGCCTAAGAAATGCAATTAGTTAAAAAAATCATTATAGCCAATTTCGATTGCGAAAAACGAAAAATTCGGAAAATACCTAAAAATAACAGAAATAAAGTTGAACTTCCGATTATTGGATTTTCACAAAATTCTTAATTTATCATACAAATGTACTTAGGGCGTCAAATATGAATTTTCATTTATCTAGGACTTTCAGTTTCATAGTTACGTTATTCATAGTTAATAGAAGAGTATTTCCGATTACTCATTTTAAGGCAATTTTTCTGAGAAACCGTCTTAATTAAATGAACGGGTATTTAATGTGTAAGGAATACAATAAATTTAAAAAAAAAACGCTATAGCCGATTTCGAGAAAATTATTGTAGTCGCGTGTGAGGATAGATACAAATCCAAATATAAAATTTCGTTTATCTACGACTTTTCGTTTTCGAAATACCTTGTTCACACAGACACGCACTCATATAGACCAATTTTTAAAAATATGATTTTCGGACTTCGGGGACCCCAAAACGTGTATTTACACTAAAATTTTGACATCGAAAATTTTGGTTGAAGACCATTCTTTCTCTATATTATAGGTAAAAGAAAGTTGAAAGAGCGGCCGATATTTATTAAACCTAATCATATATGAGTTATTTATGCAAACTGATTTGTTTTAATACATCTATCAAGTCGACCAAAGCGTTCCTGCTAAAATGACCAAGCGTTCTTCTCTGGTCGTATTACTCTTGCTTCAAGGCAGTACTTAGGAGCGGTATATCAAAAGGTTCAGAATTTAAGCAGGCTTGGAGTGCAGTGAAGGTGTTCTACCAGCAGTCATCATTTTAATAACTAAATGTCGAATCAGTCCGCAGCTTGAATTCCAAATTCTAGTATAGTCAAGTCAAAAAACTCTGCGCCAATTTTGCAAGAGATATGTAGTTCTAAATCAGCTCCAGGCTAGCTGAAAACTTTTCTTTTGATGAATACACACCTTAAGATTGTCTCGTTTAGTTGCTATGACTTATTACAGTAACGTTGCATTTGTTCATTTATAAATTATATCTAATTTTTACAAAAGGAACATGAGATTAAATTAGTGTTCGACAGGTTTGGCGAAGGACCAGGTTAAAAAGTGATACATAACATATTCCATAACCATTTAGTCAAACTTACTTTTTTGTAAACTAATAGTTTTGAAGAAATTGAGAAAAAAGATAGTCAGATATTTTCAAGGTGGAATACCACATTTTCATATCAAGGCATGAATATATGTCAGTAAAGCTATAAAAATAAAGCACTCTTCTGTTGATCGGCGGTTGTCTTAGGTACATTATTGTAAGTGAAGTAAGATCTGATAAATTCTGATATCGTATTTAACGATAAATCTAATTAGCGTTGTTAGATTATGTTATTACGGTATTGTTTGTTAATTGTATTGTTATTGCAGAGTGAGTTGTCTAAAATAAACGTGTGAATTTTAGTTCCGCGACTTTTCGATTTAACAGTCTTTTAATTAATAGTAAATCACATTTAATGCGTAATGTTTGTAAAACAACTATTCAACTATACTTTTTATTGTTAAATTTTATAGTTAAATAAACATCGCGAATTTTTAAAATAAATAATCAGTATTTTGAATACACATTTAAAATGTTATATAATAAATTGATAAAAATTATAACTTCGAAATACCTACTTTTGATCAAATTTAGAATATTATTCAAGCAATAAATAAGCATCTTTAAAACTAAACACATCAACAGCTGTATTTATTACTGTAAATCAAGACTAGCAGTGATAAAAGTCTTTTTCCAACTACACGGCATTCACACTTTTCTGAAAATATCAGTTTAAATTTTCTGAAATTATCAGTTAACTGACTTTATTTGTAGCTGAGGAATGTGCTTCCCAAGTTTATCATATAGCTGTGAAACGTCCTGTACGGTATGATATAAAAATATGAAGTTAAGAAACAATAAATATTTTGAGGCGTAAAAAATAATTGAATTTACCTTACTTGCTTGTATCAGGCATGTTCTGGATAAAATACTTTTAATGTTGGTTTACGAAGAAATCATTGATAGCTACGCGTGTAGAATTACCTTTACCACGTTACCAATGTTTTAATTTACAGTTTTCAAAGCTGTCAATTAATCATTTTTTATTAAATTAGCATATAAGCTTGAGCACTATGAGGTATTAAACGTAAGTTATGAAATTGTATTTGAAAATTGGATACTTCTGCCCTGTGAAGCAGTGATAGTACGGACGTCCAAAATCCAATGTCAGAAATCTCTTGTCGATTATAATTGTCATCTATTTGATACTGATTGTTCAAATGAACGAATAACGTGTTAACCTTTTATTGCGATTTCTTTGTTCACAAAAACTATTAATTTATCCTCGAAAATTACATCCATTAATAATAATTTAATACTTCGATTAGGAATAAAATTATTTTTGATTATTATTTACATAATCTTTTCAATACTTTAACTTAAAGTAGATATTAATTATTACAATTTCTTTAAAGTAAAATACATATTCTAATGGTTTTTTCAGATCAAAGAACTTTAAGGAACTCCAATCGCTTAGGTGTAAAATACGTTTCTTCTCATAGTTCGCTGCATTATCATGATATTTCAAACAGTTTTATTTATGAAAATAACTATAAAAATAGAAAAAATACAAAAAATTTCATCACAATAACCCTCACTTTAAACCATTATAGTTCACATTTGACACGTTATTCTACAAAGTGGTCCATAAATAAGTTCGATTTTGTTTAGGTAACGGAACAAACACATGTAGTGGGGAAAATGTGGCGTCAGTGCAAGGGGTGACTATGGTCCTGAATCGCATTACTATATAGGAACGTACCATGATTGCAATACGGCGTTTTCGGAAAGATTACAATTTGCATGCCACTGTATTAATGAGTTGATTCCACGATGAATAAGACATCAAAGATATGAAGCAAACGTGGCGTTAGCCGAAGCTTATAAGCGTGTATATGTACAAATTTATGATACGATGCGTAAGATTTCTTTATAACGCTAAATTCTGCCAACCAAATGTTCGAAATATTTTCAACATTTGTTATTTTGTTTTTAGATGAGGCACCCTTTACCTTACCGGATACGTAAATAAATAAAATTGTCGGTACTAGAGCGAAAGAACCTGAAAATTAAATAACAAAAGTCCCTACACAACCCAAAGTCACAGTTTGGCCCGTTGTGTCAGCATACCGATTAATCGATCCATATGCTATAAAATTATAAAATCGTATTGATACGTGGAACTGCTGCAAATTTTTTTGACATTTACATTGCAAAAGTTTATTGAGTATAATTAGTGTATATGATTCCAAAGAGATGTGGTGATACGTCATTACGATTGTTTAGAACCATCCAGAAAATTAATATCGAAAAGAGTCTCTCCACAAATCCTTTTGTAGAGCTACCTAATGAGCCAACTCTGCCGTAATACTCTTGCACTTAAAAAAATAGTCAGTGAGATATTGAGACTTACTTCGAGGCAACTTTATGTGTCGTATTCAATAATGTCTTTAGAAATGTGTCGTGTTCTCAATGACTTACAGTTAGACGGTATTTAAAAAAATAATTTTCCAAGAATTGTTTCTTTTTCTTTATCTAAGTAATTTTTGATTTTGGATTTTTAATAACTGAACTTGTTTACGGATAACCTTGAATTTCTCGGTCTATATCTAATTCGAACTTCTTATCTGGGCTTAGGTGACGATAATACAAATTCCTGAAACTTCTTCTAGAAAAATTAGTAACGTAAATGCAAGGGTGGTTTGAGAAATACACGAAATGCCATCTACTATTCAACAGCAAAGATAAATGTTAGCCAGTAATAGAGTTTCACTTACCATATGAGCACATGTGAAGTTACAAGTCATTCGAAGACGATGCGCAGTGTATTATTTGGAAAACATCATATTGTAATTGAATTTTTTGAAAAAAAATTAAGAGCAATGGAAATTCATATCTAAATGGTAAATGGGGTAGGAAAATCTGTTCTTTGTAAGCAGACGCGTGGGTTTCACAAGCATTAAATACTAACTTCACAATGATTGCTCAACACCAGTAATCGTTCAGAAAATTCAGCGTATACAATATATTTTACATACAGAATTACACATGAAAGAATTTTGTGCAAGATAGGTGCCAGATTTGCTAATAGTTGAACACAAATGTATTCGAATGAGAGTTGTTCAGAAGTGTTTGAATCGTTGACTTTGTAGGTCGTTTTATAACTATGATGAACAGTGGATTCATCAAAGATTAAAAAAGTCAAAATAATGGGTTGAAGCCAGTTGTTCTGCGCCAAAGGTAAATTCACTTTCATCTACAGATATTATAGTGTCTGTTTTATGGGATTTAAAAAAATTTTAATGATGGATTATTTTACGAAAGGTAAAACAATAACCCAGGAATGTTATACAAAGTTTGTGGATCAATTAGATTAAAAAACAAACAGCTAGTTTACAAAAGAAAAAATCATTTTCCATCATGACCTTCCACCTGTTTACAAAGGTGTTGTGATGATGGGAAAACTTAACGAAACAATGTATGAATTGTTGGAACATCCATCCTATTCACCAGATTAAGCTATCTCCGACGTCCACCCATTTGTAAGTCTGCGGAAAATCGCTTCACAATAAAGTTAACAAAAAATAAAACGATTTTAAAAACTATAACTCATTTTTCATTTTCAGTCCGCGGGCTTTTCAAACTTCATAATTGCAAGTGAAGGTAACAAATTTTATACACAATATCAACTTAGTTAATACTGACATTAAATATCCTAATGGCAGTAAATGAAAGTTTATTGCACTTTTTTAACAACTGGTTTTGATTACAGATTTTATCTTCATTAATTAAATTGTATTTAATAACGTAACGACTTGAAACAGTTTTATTTTATTGCCATGTAAGGTGATATTACTTGACAGTTTCAGATTATTTAAGAAGAAATATTAGTTTTCATGTAACAATTTGATTTGAAACAACATTTTGTGATTCCACCATGGTATAATCAAATTGACCTCTCAGTCTTCATTTCCAAACACTTTAATGCAACATATAATGCGAAATTTATAGTTCATAGAATTACATAATTACATGAATTGTAACAACTGTAAACAATTGAACACGTTAAATAGAAATATTCCTAAATATAACGTGTGTCCCAGACGTTTCGAATCAACTCTTGCCAGTTGTCACTGATTATTACAATGTTCACACAAGAACAAAATATATTTATCGTGGAAAGTTATTCAAATAAGAAATGCAAATTTGGGAATAATTTGTAATAATTAGTGAAACTAATAAAAATTACATTTTTTGGTTATTTGTTTTGACATTTTAATTTTAATAAGTATGTGAAATAAGAAAAGACATATCTTGTCAAGAGTTGATTCCAAAACTTCTAGGACGCACGTTATTAACTAATTCACAGAAAAGGCATCGATAGCCGTGAGCTGCCGTATCGAACTACAAAGTTCGATTTACATAAGATAGCGCACTTTTTAAAAGAAAATGGTAAGAAAATTTTATTGTATACATATGTGATAAAGTATCACTGTTTTTATATCGCTACCTGCAAAAATTAATTTAAAAGCGATTCCTTTATATAACTAACTTCTAATCGTTTCAAAAAATCAAAAAATTTTTACTCGATCGACAGTCCCGTTACTTTCTCATTAGAAAACTATAAGACTAAATATAGCGTGTAAAAAATACTTTTAAATATAATATAGTCATTATCCGTGGTACTTATCATTGATTGCTTTTATATCACAATATAGCAGTGTACATATTGGTAAACATTACAATTATATGACGTAATAAATATTTTATGGCACACAAATGCTATAAATATTGATGTGATTCTATTAAACGCAACTTATTTTTAAAGGCGGTAAAATTCAAAACTCAAATGTAAATTCTAATTATATTTCAAATATATTTTGTTAAAACTTCAATAATTTACTGTAAATTGTTTTTTTTTCAGGAATTATGACTCTTACACGAACTCCATATGAGCTCGACAAAATGAGCCTTTTTCAAGACCTTAAACTCAAAAGACGAAAGGTTGATTCTAGATGCAGTAGCGACGGTGAGTTATAGTATTGATTTAGTCATTTAATCAGACAATAAGTAGTTGGATTAAAAAAAAGCTTTTTCCTTATTTGAGAAAACTATATTTCTTATCTACTCATGTAATATAAAGTTTTTTATAGGAAAGCAACGCCATAAATAAAAAAAAGGAAATTTAATTTATAATGATACAATAAATGTTAAATTTTTGAAAATTCAAGAACAGCAATGTCCGAAACCAGAATGCTGTTCGATACCTCACAACTGTTCAGTGTAATATGTATTTTTACTTCCAAGTTCAAATACGGTAGAAAAGATTATTTTTCAAGTTAATAGGTGTACTAAAAATGTAAACAACACCGGGATAGAAAATTTAAATTGAATTCTTTAAAATTTACTTTACTACTTTGTCATCATATGTAGCAAAACCATACCATTTTAATTCTCACTTAGCTTGTAACAATGTGAAATTTAATTCATCTTTGAATACATGTTGTTTTACCTATAGAAAAAATTTGGTAATTAAGTACATAAATAAGCTGAACTGAGATAATTGGAGGATAAATTACGAAACAAAACTAACGAATACTAAATATGTGCATGTACTGTGTAAATTCAATTTAGGTACTGGTGATCATCAATTTCAATTTAATTCAGCTACATTTTATAACAATGAGATTAATTGGAATAAATTGCATCTAAGATAGGTATTACAAAGTCGTCTATGAAAAGATATTTATATTATAGAACAATAAATATATAGAATTATTCCAAATTAACAAGTAATTTAGAAATACTGGTACTATTATTGCTAATTGGTGGATTTTTTAAAAATAAAGCATAAACAAATGAGGTTTCAAAAATGTCACTTTTATGAACAAGTCACCCCTCGATACCTAATATATGTTATCTATTTTTAAATTTTCCAAAACAATATGATCGTTTGATGGAACATGATGTGAACCTATAGTCAATCTGAAGAAACGAGGCCGCTCATACAGCAAACTTAATTATCATTATCCACAAGCTTCCCACAAACAGTTTCCACTTGGCTGGTGCAACCGTAGAGTCTAATTCAAAGTCTTATTGTCCCGTTACATGTCGAGAAGTTTTTCGAACCTATTTCTCCATAAAATGGTCTGAAAATCACTTTCACCGAATATCCGGGTTCCAAAAGCCAATATTTCATCGCATGGGTTGCCGAAAAACTTGAGCGATAGGGACTTTTCACTTTCCCTTTAAAGTCGATGGTGCCCGCCGGCATCGGAAGCTACGTGCTACAAAGACGCTCTGACTGCTTGTAAACAGACGTACCTTTGCCCCTCCAGTACAGGGATTTTTATTAATCAAACTAATATCCCTTGTGGTAAGGTTGGAAAGTGTCAGTTTGTTATCGCAGGCCTATCCGCCCCGAGTTCCGAATACCTCAATAGTACTACATGGGTAGATGTGCAACAATGACTTAATGGGACATCATAACATTCCACGAACCCATAAGCTCTTTGCATTGGAACCTACAACCAGCACGGATTTTCCTCGTCCTTGTAAAAATAAACTAAGTGTTTGACCCATATGAGGTTTCTTTTGATAACTGCAGAGGATAATTCATTTAAATAGCCATATTTTACAATTACGCGACCCTTGATCTGAAAATGCGTTTTTTTGGTTCAAAACATATTAAGTACGATATTTATATTCACCTGAATGTTAATTATCATTTGCATAGGCGTGTCTGTTCCTTTCATCTAGACTGCAAATAGTACCGTGCTAGGTTTGAAAACTTCAAACCCTCCTAAATTAGTTAATAGTGAGTCGATTTTAATTGTGTTTTTGACGTCTTCGTTTCTACAACCACAGCAGTCAAACTTTTGGTCGGAGGACTTTAGATCCCTAAATTGTACAAAATCTATGTTTTAAAAAAAGTAGTAAAATGACAACAGAAGCCGGCGAAGTAACAGTCCGTTCAGTTACGTTGGGATCGGTATTAAAGAATACATAAATCGATTACCAGTTTTTTAATATTTTTTACCGCTTTCGAAAAAGTTGCTTGTTTATCAGACAATCAAATTATTCGTCAAAATTTTAGACCCTGCACGTTAATACAGTAATGAACACGCTTTCCCGATACTTTACGCAGTCTTTATGGTTCGAATGTAATATTTCAAAAGATAAGATTATATTTGTCGCATAGATTGAGACTTGTTGCTCAGAAACAAATGTCATTTAATACGACAGGAAATTGTTTCATAATAAATATTTGCTGAAACCCTCTAATCAAGCTGTTCCAATAGTTGTACTTGTTTAGTTAGTCTAAAATTGAAAAATCATTAACATAAAATGTTGACAATAGTAATAAAAATGTATGTAATCCATAATAGACACATAGATTGCACATTTTGTTATATCTTGATACATATCTTAGTTCATTAGTTAAACCATTCAATATAAATTTACAAAGAAGGATAACATAGAGCTTAAATCTGAAAATATCCCGAGAAATGAAAGTTAGCAACATCGACATTTGAAGGTATTTAGAACCTTAGTGTGCATGTTCGTCTCGGTAAAACAACTAGGGAGACGGATATGTGCGCAAAGTGTCAATGTTTTCGTCGTTTATTTCCCGAGGTACTGTCAGATTAAAATATTAGGTTAGTTTTCTTTCTAAGTTTATATTTAATAGTTAAACGTTAAAATGTTAAAAGATGCACGGCAGCAGAGTTTATTTTATAACGGTTATCTGCAATACAACTAAAGGTTGGGCCATCTGTTAATTTCTTTTTGTTGGCGGCACTGACGCGCTTGACAAATTGACAGATATTTTCTCTGATGAGGATATTGCATAAAGAGTTCGGATTATTTTCCTACAGGATGAAACTCACTCAAGAGTTAAAGCCAAATGATCATGGGCTTCGTTATTGCTTCTCTGTGTGGGCTTTAAATAAGTTGAAAGATGATGGTGAATTTCGTTGTAAAATCATCTTTTCAGACGAAGCCTATTTCCATCGTGGGGGTTATGTTAATAAACAAAACTATAGGATTTGGAGTTCAAAAAATCCTCACGTAATTGTAGAAAAGCCAATGCATCCTAAAAGAGTAACTATTTTGGAGCGGTGCAGGTGACATCATTGGTCTCTACTTCTTTCAAAACGAAGATGGTAACAACGTTACGGTAAACGTTAACTGAGTTTTTGTGACCGCAATTAGACGATTTGGACTTGGATCGGCTTGGTTCCAGTAGCATGGCGAAACGTGCCACATCGTCGTGAACCAATTGTTTTTTACGCACTAAATTCGCCAACCGTGTTATCAGTTGTTTTGCGGACGTTCAATGTCCAGTGCGCAGCTGAGATTTGTTATCAATCGTTGTTACTCCACTTAAGGAAAATATCCATCGTACTATTGTTGAAATAGAATCACAAATAATCTACAATGTACTGCAAATTGGGTTAAGAGGATGGAGTACTGCCAAGTCAGCCGCGGCAGTAATTTAACTGAAATCGTTTTCCATAAATAATCTGTAGGTGTACCCTCTTGAATAAAGTAACAGTCATTTAAAATTATTCAACTGATGGTCCACCCTTTATTACCATAAAACTAAAGATAAGCCAAATTCAAATCAAGCAAGATTTTTATGCTATATAGTTGTTTATTTTTTCTATATCTGTACTTTATGCAAATCAAAGCTTACAGAAAAATACTTGTAAGCAAGAAATCGGGAATATGTGTCCTGGATAAAGTATCTAAAGATGTGAAATTTGGGGGCATCCAGCAGTTCTGATGAAAAAGAAAATGTGATTAAAAGCTTTCAAAAAAAGAAGTTGTGATTATTGATTTAAAAGAAGGATAGTAAAATAGAGCTGACTGATAAAGTGTACTGAGTTGGGTTTTCCGGAAATGCATATCAGTGAAACAAACAGATTTCTTAATCACTTTCTAGAAAAACATTTTGATCATGGAACGAGGCATGCAAGACAGGTACAGATTGCGCAGGGCGGCCGGCCCGGAATTTGCTGTGATCTAGTAATTGATCTGTAAAGAGTGCCAGGTCTTCCACTGAAAATTTAAACGAGAATTAACCGCTCAAAAACGTTTTAATTAATTGAGTGCAGTCTTTGAGGATAAATGTCCTTATTTAAGGACAATTAAAGTTGGTATTTACAATTCCACCGATTGTAACGATAAACTACGCACTGGTTGTTCAGGAGAAATGGGTACCCAGATAAACATATTCTTTAAATATAAGACATATGCAAAAGTTTTAGGCTTTTTGTAGCCTTGTAATGTAATTATTTTAAATTTACCAAACTTAATAATCTTACGTGATAGTGATAATTGCGGTAAACATTTTGAACACGGCCTTTAAAGGTAAGCTACAACTTTTTCGGTTTTCGTTGTATAGTACAGTATTTGCTTTTTAAGGCAAAACAAAATTACCGACTTGGACTTCGTTAAACGTAATTTAATTTTAAGAAAAATGAAGCAACAGGTAGTACAAGTACAAAGCAAGCGTTCGTACATCGTAATTTATTGCTTTTCTGGATACTAGTAAATCACATAAATTAATAATAAAATTAATTTTGAATTTCACAGCAAAATTGGAATCGAGGCGCCTTGAATTTATTATACTTTTTCCCGTACTTTTTTAATAATCCTGTTATGGTATTTTGTGTAGACATGTTTAAAATTAAATGTTTAATTTTGTGTATGCATATCTAAAAATGAATAAAGGTAGGTCATTGGTTTGTATTGGTAGAGGCCAGTTCATACGAAATATTCAATTTAAGATGTTACAACTTAATAGTTAATAAACAAAAACATTTTGAGATATTTATTTTGATAACATCATACAGTTGAAATAATATCGTATGTATTCAAGTGGTTTTCAAAAACTGGATAGTTTCTACTTTTCAAAAAGGGCACTATTTCACTTCATTATGTTATTAATCAACGTCGTTAATTCGATACAATTATGAATTTTCGTTTGTCTCAGTATTTCAAAGTCACTCTGTATAAAACTAGTTAACCGCAAAAGTTTTTTCTATACGCTTTAATGTTTTTCGATATTATTTCTGTAGTTTTAGATCTTTCTTCATTTCTTTTAGCCCTTTTTGTTTCCTATTCCTCTAGAACTACCCGTTTTCTTTATCGTAATCTCTTAGTATGGTAAAATGATCTCGGAATAATGAAAAAATTTAGGAATGGACCAAAATTAGCACATAACTTTAATGTACTTTTTCGTAATTCGTCGAGTTTAGCCTAAACGACCCAGAAGAAAATTTTTTAAGGGGTGGAAGGATAGATAAGGCAAAAAAATATTAACAATTTTAGACACTGAACATATACGGGCACCTTAGGAATTATTTTTAAACTATGATTTATGTTTCAGTATTCTAATCTCATTCTTTTCACTTCTACCATTTAATTTGCCCAAATCATGTGCGATTTCCCATTTGATAATTAGGGTTAGCCGTATGATTTCAAAAAATCACTGAAAGTGGCCATAAATGGGGCTATGATTATAGTTTGCGCCTCTGCCCCAACTATATTCCATTTTATGGCTGTGCATAAGTTTTCCATTCTGAATGATGCCGAAATTTTCGACACAACCAGGAAATTCCCCTACATTTAATAGCTTTCTATCGGCGAGAATGATTCAAGTATAATTCGCAATTTTCCGAAATGCTCGACTGCTGCATACTCTGCAAGTACATCAAAAATTCAAATGTTTTGATTTGATTTATTAAATAAAACTTTGCCAAATTTGAATTCCACTTATTTCTTTCGACAGATATATAGGTTTCTCAATTTTTAAAGCTTATTTATATAGAAATTTATACAAAACTTATTATGCTTTTAGTGGACATTTTCACCCTTGAAATACACTTACATAATTAATATTTTTTATATAAGTATTTGTTTTATTTTAGCTATCGTAATATTTAATGTGAAATAGGATCGACACGGGGTCTTACCGTTGGAGGTTTTAGTACAAAATTTTTAAATATTTATTGATGCCATGATTTCTCAATTTCTGTATTTCAAGTCATATTTTCTATTCCTATTACCTGTTATTGTTACTATTTGTTTGTTTATGTGGCTGAGGGTTCGGGATGCGGAGTTTCCTTTACCCCTCTTGAACTAGAACTGTTATATAGTCATTTCGCCATGCCTACTAGAATTTTTCCGAATCTGATGGAATTCTACCGCCAGTAGGGATTTTTACCGTGCTAAACATCACATTGACACGGGACCTACGATTCTACTTTCTTATCCGAGAAGAAGGCATGTTTTTTAAATTTTTCTCCGCTGAAAAATTTACTGACGTCGATCAGGTTTGAACCCGCGTCCCTTGGGTACAGAGGCAAACAAGCTAACCACTAAACCAGTCGGGGCCGGCTGTTGTTACTGTTACACAATGATCGTGTTTGTCATATGAAGTTATATAATTTATGCACAAATAAATAAATTAGAAGCAAGGGATGTAATTTTCTTCCTAGGAATACCTTGATTGTTTACAAAATTTTAATTGTAAGATCCTTTTTATTTATAGTTAAAAGAATATAATAGCTTTTTAAAATTTTTCGGGTACCGTACAGCTAAAACAATTTTCTCTTGTATATCACTTAATTATACCTAGATGGCTTATCTAATTTCAATATTTTAAAATATTATTATTCTGTTTAAGTATCATTAGCGATTTTATTTAAATTTTGAATATAAATTTACTTTAGATACTTTTATCTGTAATGTTCTTATTAAACCTGATTTTTGCAAATGTTATTACTAAGGTCATCGTGTTCTTCAAGGAAATATGTATTCAAATACGGAATTTGAAGACATTAATGTTATCTGTGTGTATTTAAGCGGTAATGGACTGGCAAATATATCTATCAAACGGTTTTTCTCGAACAAGGATTCCATATATAAACACAAATACAATTGTTAACAATTAACCTTTGACCTATAAATAAGTTTGACATTTTAATCTTTTATATTAATACGGGAAGTAATAGTTCTAGTAGCGAATTATTTTAAGAAGCCGCTTTGGCTAATTTTTCATTTAAAGAAATAATTAATTTATGTACATTGTAGAAATATTTAAAGTTTCATTTAGAGGGTAAATATTAAATAAAGTCGTATAAACATAAACAGCTTTTCGAAACTGAATCCCACTTGACAAGTATTAAAATTACCAAAGAAATTTACAATATCTATATTTGATTTTTAGGAGCCTTTATTTGTAGGTAAAGTTAAACTTTAATATTTGAGGATAATTTATTGCTCAATAGGCCCAAAAATCTCTGCTGTGCAAAAAATATCGTAGCATTGTGCACATCAGGTCGCAAAAAAATTATTTTTGTAACTAAATTTTCATTTCAAAATAAGCATTTCAAAACAAAAAATTTTCTCATTTGTAAAAATTTAAATAATATGGACGTTTACAAAATTATTTAATATGAAAGTTCTTGCCTTTGTTTGTTAAACATAAATTTACGTTGCACTTTTCACAAATTATTTTGGGTCTAGATAGACATTCTTTTAACTTGCATTGTTGTGGAGTGAGTGATATACTTTTCATGAAATTGTAAAACTCCGAACATCTGTTACCTCGACACTGAACTCCAGCAGATCTTTTTTTCTGGTAGTCTTTCTCAACCAGATGTTGCTTACAGTCATGCTAATTATATGTAATATTATTTGGAGCATCCACAATTGGATGAATAAGTTTGTTTTGTGCACTCCATCCATATTTTGGTTATATAATTGGCCTTGTTACCGTGATTTATTTTCTCTCAGGTTTGTTACACCTTCTAACCTCATCAGTGTCCCCTTTTCTCCTGAAGTTGGATACCAATACCATGGAATTGTTGTCATATCACCAAGTAACTTTTTTAGTGTTTAGCACAAAAAAATTGTTGAGATAGCGTTTCGGGTGATTCCTGAATCCTACGGATACTTGATGAGGTCTAACGGTGTAAACAAGTTATCGGCGTATAGCTTATAATTTTATTACCACAGATATCAGGATCCGCCAACGTACATTTTTCGTGTTATATAGGGAAAACGGATATAATCCCACTTGCACAACAGAGCAAAAACACCTTGTTGCCCCAAAGCGTCGGTTTTTTTCACGTACTGTTTAATATCGATGATAGATAGTACTTTCAAGGGGTATTACGAGGCCTTTTTCAAATTTACTTTACAGTAGTTACACAGAAAGAGCATGATAAAAAATGTGTATTACGATGCCCAATGTCAATAAAACAAGTATATCGAATATCATTTAAAATAGAGCATTGATACATAGGCCTAATTTATATTTTCATTTGGATTATAGATTGTATGCCAACATATACTTTTTGAATCTCCAAAATTAATCCTGCCTGTATTTAAAAAGACTTTTGAATAACTATTGAAATTGTACTCGTAATTACGAAGTTATATTTAGTGCACCTGTATTTGTGTCACTATTTTCTAAGCAATCGAAATTTCGGATATTAGTGCCATACAACATTGTATTCCAAATTTCAATTAAATCAGCTGAAAAAAATAGAATAGGATTTTTCAAATACAACATCTCATGAAATTTGTAAAGCAAATTTAGGACCAAAAGAGTTGAAAAGTCACTAAAATAATCTGCTCTTTTCACGTGTCTCTTTCATCCATCGGTGACAAGGTAACCATTGCCACCATTCATATTTAGTACGTTTATAGCTGACATCTATTTTGAATAAACTATTGTACTGTAAACTCCTAACGGTAAATATGTGTCAATTACCTTTAAACATACTCCCATCAACAACGATGAATTTCTATAACATTCTGAAAGCTAAAATAATGTTTTCAAATGAGGTTACCCACGCATCCATAAAGAAGGAACATCATTGTTATTTCTATTACCCCATGTAAGAAATACAGATAGCTAGAGGCAAAAATGGGTTTGGAAGAACGAATTATGTATACGTGGAAATAGTGCTGACAGCATTTGGGAACCACTCGAAACCTAAATCAAATCACGTGGAGCAAATCCAGGACCTCCCTAATGCTAAAAGTGGCGTTAACAACCAACTAGCGATGGTGTAACAACTTCATCATAAGTCTTAAAAGTCTGATAGCACAAAAAGTGTTTCATAAAGCAAAGGTGTAAGGATGTGCATTGTCTTAAAGGAAACAAACCGAATTTTGAAACAAATTTCAGGCTATACTTTTTCCTTAAGAAAGGGGCACAGCTTATAACGTATGCATAAGCTGTGAATTAGAAAAAACTGGTCCATGTTCCTTCGCGTTGAAGGCAATGACTTCGTCTATTTTTGAAGTAGAGAGATACTTTCTTATGCGACTTACTGTTGCAATAGAATTCCACTAGTGCGAATAACTATAAAATACTATGATAAATGACGGTACGTACGTTTCCATCTACTACTTTCTGTATTCATGAGAATTACATTCTTGACATTTGAATGCTTCACATAATTAAATAGTAACTACCAATTCTAGTAAATTACACTTTTCTTACAGCGATTAACTAATTTTGACCATGATATCCCTATCACAGTTTATTATCAAAGTTCAAATCTAAAAACTTTATTTTTGGCAAATACACCATTGGGCAAAATAAATGCATTGCTGTGATCTTTGAATCTTTCATTAAAATTTTTAATATCTGAATTCCGCAAGTTAATCGTTTAGTAGGCTTTCGGTTCTGTTGCATCATCATTGCCAAAAAATTATGATATCTTCAGGTGGTTTTTTTCCAACTTACGATAGTCCATAAAATAAAGACAAATGTAAACAACCAAGTGAATTTGTTACCAAAAGTTATATACAAACATAGTTACTATTCGACATAATCACCGTGAAGATTGAGGCATTTGTCATATCTACGTCTTGCAATCCCTTCTTTCCACAATGTTGCCGCCAATGAGTTGATTGGGCCTTAACTTTGTTTAGAAGATGATCGTTCCAAACACACTTATGGTAAAAATCTTCGTTGTTTTCGATCTCCTTAGTTGACTCGTTGAACAATAACTTCTGTTGCGATAGACTTGTGTCATAGCGAACATCAGTTCTGCGGTCTTTAAATTTCGTACACCATTCACAACACCATCACTCATAAAGTTTCCACTGCATACCCGGTTCATTCTTCGATGCATTTTAGCTGCCCTATTCTCTTCTGCTTGAGGAAACCGAATTAACTACTCAATTCGCACTTGGCGGGAAAATTAATCGTAGCAGTAATGTTTACGTGCCCGCAGTTTACTATGGCGTAATTACGTTGAAAATGTAACTGGCTATAGTGGGGACATGCGCATTCGCCTTCCGTGAATCCACGCCTCCTAACAGTCGATTGACTGCACGATCGGAGGTTGGAAAAAACCGCCCTTGTAATTAAATGAATAAAGATTGATGTAAAGTAAACTCAATAAATTTGATTTTTGAAACTTTTCTGTGATCAATTTATTTCCAAACATAAAAATCATTCGACCACAAATCCTTGGAGTAATAGTGTAAATGTCAGCATTTCTGATTGAGGTGTGTTCTAACGATATTTAGTCAAGTTATTAGGAGTGAACCTTTCAACAATAGGAAGCTGATTAAACACTTAATAAGATAGGTTATTTTTCTTAAAGTCGAGGAAAAAGACAAAAAGGTAACTAACTTTCAATTTCTTCTCGAATAGTAGAATTACATTAAATGAATAGCAATTAAAAAATAGGAAGCCACCCATTCTATCCTTACTCACCAGTGTTTCCATTTTGAGATTTATAAGAGAAAGTTTCAATTTGACTGTTAACAATTGTAAAAGAACTTTATTTAGGGATGAAAGAATAGTTTTCCTAAAGTGTTCTGATGAGCGTGAACCAATCTGGAGGAGACAGGGAGAAATATACTCTGACTGTAATTTCACTTCAAGGGCGCAATGCGGTTGGGCTGAGTAATGTTTCATCAAAAGATTTGTTTTGACGCTCGCACAGAGTTGGTCTCTATTCGTGTAAGACCTACGAATGCACGTTTTTGTCAGACCACTATGGTGGTTGAATGTTTCATCGTTATACGGAATAATATACTTTTTCACATTTCTATATTTGTACTTGACATCTAGTTGAAGTTAGTATTCTAATTATGCTACGCCTCCCAAAAGCCTAAATAATCTTTGAGATATATTCAAGGAATCCCGGAGAGTTTGAAAAACTGTCATTATTGGGAATAGAAGAATATTTCGCTAGAAAATACTTAAAATTTAAGCAGTTTGTGAAGACGAATACGGGCGATCATTTTCAAAAATTATGTGCTTAATTGTTTCAATTTTCTACTTTCGTTGTTACACTTTTATACATTGTCGTGATTTATTTTCATCTGGTAAAAAAATTGTTTACCATTTGTCATTTAAATAAGTTAATTTTAAGATACGAAGGGTGACACCAAAAAAGTTGAATTGAGTGTATAATTTGAAGAAGGAGTGAATTTGGCAACAACTGTTTTGATGACGTACCACATCCCTCGCCTATCCATGCGAGTTTGGATTCGACCGGTGACGCCGTCAGGAATATTGCATCAACGAGTGAATACGTGAAACTGCGTTTTGCCGATAAAATATCTAGTGTGAAAAGCAAACAAAGAATCAACATTAAATTGTTTGTGAAACTTAAGAAATCGGCCACAAAAATTTTCCAAATGTTAATAGAGGCTTATGGGGATGATACTTTGTTTAGGACGCACATGTTTAAATGACTTAAACGGTTTTCGCAGGGAAAGGATAGTGTAAAGGATGATGAACGTTCAGCGCGGCCAAGGTCTGCAATTACTGACCGAAACATTGCCAAAGTTCGTGATGTGATCCGGGATGAGTGTTCGTTCCGTTTTTGAGCTGGTTAACTTGGATAGGGAAGCTGTTCGATGCATTTTAGGAAAGTTTTTAAGAAGGTTGTTCCAAAAGTGTGCGCGGACACGCCAGAATGCATCAGAAATGAGCCAAATGTTTTGGAATTTGTTGTCACTTATGACGAAACATGGATATTTTACCTACGACCCTGAAAGTTAGTGGCAGTCGATGCAGTGGAAGTATCCAGAATCCCCCAGACCAAAAAAGCTCGCATTTCAATACCCAAATTCAAAGCAACGATGCTTGTCTTTTTCGACATTTTAGAAACTGTAACAATCGAGTGGGTTCGCATCGGTTAAACTGTTAATCAGCACTAGTACATTAAGCTACTGAAAAGACTTAGTGAAAATATTAGGGCAGAAAGGCTACAGTTGCACCAGGATAATGCACCTGCTCACAAGGCCATATCTGTGAAGCAGTTTCTGATCAGCAAAAATATTATTTCCTAAAGTTAAATCTTGCATTAAGAGAACCCATTTTTCTTCTGTTAAAGATGTTCAGGTGAAACGGAGACGCTCCCGGGGACCTCCCAAAAACTGAGTTGCAGAAATGTTACCAGCAATGGCAGCAATGAATGCATAAGTGTATGATTGTTAAAGGGAACTACTTTGGTGATAACATCGCTGGTGACTAATTATGTACGTACACTGATTAATGGAAACAGTCCCGTTTTCTTTGGGTTGCACCTCGTACTTCCTAATAAATTTAAGGCGAGCAAAAAATTATTGCATTAACACAACAATGAGCTGATTTTAAAGCCACGTGAGTTAATGTAATTGTCATTTTAGTGAAAATATTGGAAAATTACGCGGCATTCTAGTGCGTCTCAGTTGCAGTGCTGGAAGTATTGGACTAATTGGACTAATTGAATTTCTATTGTTGATTTGATAACTTATTTCTGCTGCCTTAGTTTACCAAACTTTAATCAAGTTGTTCTCTATACCTCTAATTTCATACACAGAATCTATGTCAAATTCTTATTTTCTCTTCCGCAGCATCCATTTTTGAGGTATTGATTGTTAATCGTTTTCTCTAGGAAAAATATCCATAACCAGCATCGAAATAGTTAACTGATTCAGAGATATCCGAGCAAGCGAGTCATTTTCTTGTCTTAGGTATATTGTATTTTTTCTTCTTTACCAACTTAAACAAATTTATAAAAACTAATTCCAAAAACATTTTATTCGATTTTATTGTAATTTTGTTCTAGATTGGATTAAATAAAATAATTAAATGCATTATCACGTTTTGCATTCTTTGACAAATGGGAAATTATAAACTTATATATATATGTTAAATTCGTTTTTCGGGTATCTCTCCGCGTAATTCGTTGTTGTTGATGTTGAGGGTTCTGAAAAGAACCATAGATTTCACGACGAC
>JAHWXV010142289.1:0-10441 GCA_024586415.1 Phrixothrix hirtus
AAAATATTTTAACCCTTACGTGCTATTTAACAAACTATAATATTTTCTTATGTTAATTATACGTTAATTAAATTAATTAATTAATGTGTAATGAACAACACTGTTCAAAAATGCTTCTTTTTTTAGATATCTAAGCATCTCAAAACAAAAAGTCACCCCATTTAATAAAATAAAATATTTCTCTTGATGCATATTTTTTCTTACTCTTTAAAACATTAATACAAATTAAAACTTCGATAAAGGATCCAGTTAGATCCTAAACCACGGTGTGGGAGCCTCTCGTACTATTTTAC
This sequence comes from Phrixothrix hirtus, assembly GCA_024586415.1. NCBI lineage: Eukaryota > Metazoa > Arthropoda > Insecta > Coleoptera > Phengodidae > Phrixothrix > Phrixothrix hirtus. Next base: position 294 of record JAHWXV010142289.1, read on the forward strand.
ATGTACATCTTGTTTTTGCTTGCTTAATCAACTCTTTAGGGATACTTTTGTAGCTAGTTCTATACAAGAGCGTTTCCCAAGCGTGAAATTGATTTTCACCTTTATTCCTTTATTCATTAATATAGATGTTCAGTTTTCTAAAATATTTAAGCAATTTTTAAATAATTTAACTTTTATAAAAAAGAGTAAAAGCTTTTAAGATAAGTTATTGGTTATAGGGGCTTTACTAATGGCGTTATCCATCTTCATTATAATAGAAAGTAAATTTGTTCTAGTAGAGTAGTACACCGATTTATTTAGGTTATTTACTAACATCGTTATTAGACCGCTATCATTACCAGGGATTGAAATGTATATGTTTTATATTCATTTGTCGATGGCGCTCGCACTATTTAAAAATTCCTTTCAGAATAATATAAAATTGATTTTTGGTAAGACAACTTTCATATTATTTTGAATGGGTTAATATTTAAATATTTTCTGTATTTAAAACAGATAACGCGATGTTATTTAAATTCCAGGGTCGCAAACCTCTTAAATTGACTAATACAAGATTTTGCATTTCTTATAAAGATGGATCTATGCAGGTACAAGATGTGAATTGAAATTACATTAAACAATCTGACTGGTTAATATTTGAAATATTTCACAACACATAAACTAATTGTAATGTGCGCCATAATTTGCATTTGATGATTGCGCAGAGAGTGATACATTTTCGAAACCTGTTATGTAGTCTGGTAGTGGCAGTAATCACACTTCCAAACGCCGCTTTATCGCCTGAAAGCTGTGAAGTCACGTCCGTCCCTATAGATCCCAGAAACTGCATCGTGTCGCAAATGCAACTGCAAGTAAAACTTTTAATGTCTTTCAAATAGCTATAGCAATATCTTAATAAATATTCTTATGTCGAACTGAATTGACGTTATGAAACACCTACAATCGATCTTTTTGAAATTTTAAAATTGATGGCCTCGAAATTGCGTGATTGTATTTCCTTAGGTATCGGACTAGTTTTATTGTAATAATTGTGAATTTCACCAGAAAGTGTTATGATATTCAATGCCTGGTTAAGTTATAGCTACGTCAATAAGAATGGCACATTATGAATTTTCATATTGAATGTAAAAAGGTTTGCTTGATTCCTTCGTTTGTTCCGTGCACTGAATTTGGTAAATAACTTTTGTGTTTACTTTCTTCAAAAATTATTAATTAAATAATGTAGTGTTTTATAATTAAACCCAATATAATTGAATAATGAACCTAGGACCGGTATGCATCATAGGTTACTTATATTCCAATTCAAATATAATTTAGAAAGGCGCGTACTTATAGTTTTATAGTGAAAGAAGCGAGAAGCATGGAAAAATTTATAGGGGTTTTAACTAAATCGAATTGAAATGCAATAAATAAAGTAAGTAAATAACTAAAAGGAAATATATGCTGTCACAATTTTATTTAATTCTTTAAATTATCCCGAAATGCATTCCTGCTATTTGCCTTTACAAGGGTTTCTATTTATAGGCATATATAGGCCGAGATCTAATTCTATGACAGCACAAAACTTTGCGGTATTTCTTATATTACAAAAGCTAACCCTTATATTATTCTACATTTATAGGTAGTGGCAACTATAATATTTATTCTTTCTTGGCGAATTTCATGCTTATAATCGATGATGTTAAGATGTTATGTATCGCCCTCTATTCTACTTTAACTAAGCTATGTCTAAAATTTCCATCATTTTAAGGATATTGTTTAACGAATCAGGTTTGAAACTTATCCTGTTTATATATGTTTAATTAATGAGTAAATAAATAAAGAGAAACTGCTTGACACGTACATTTCATACATTATTAACTCTTTATAGTGCAGTACTTTTCTTTGGTAAATAAAACAAAAAGTATGATAGACGTTTTAAATTATTCCCATGCATATGCTTAAAAAAAATAATTTCCATTCTGTTTTTTGGTGGTCGATAAATCAACGACGTCTTGGTAACAAACATTCATGCATGTTCATAGGTTAGTAAATCTACCACTTATTTAAAATTGTGTGGTTAATAATATATGAAGAATATGATGAGGTTTCGTTAGTTCTGAAAACCAACAAAGAAATGCAAACACAAATTTCGTACATATCATTGATGTCCTAACTGGTTTCACCTTCGTACAGAAAAGGCGCATTTTCTGGAAGAGTCTTCAATTGGAAAATATTTTCTAACATTCATTAACCTGTCCTGATGCGTTACGCTATTTATTGCTCTAGTACTGTTTTTTATGTAAAATACTATGAGTAAGTTTTCCAGGTAGATCTTTTTAAAGCCCCTTTTGCATGTAACGTCTATACGAAAAGAGCTAGAATTGCTCTTCAGAAAGTTAAAAAGTAATAATTGTTCGAAGAGGGTTATAGAGTACATATTGAAATATTATATATAAAAGCAATATCTACATTTTAGGTAACTGCATAGTTTGGTTATTCACAATACGTCATCAATTGTCACTCTTTACAAATAATACTTAAAACTAAAAAGCGCAAAACTAATAATGATTTAAAACAATTTAGATATCATATACAATCATAATTTCACTGTAAGAAAAAAAGTTATTTCCTCTAAGATCCATATACGAATAAAAAATAATTCACGTAAAACACGCAGAAAAGTAATAAATATTTGCATTATGGAATATTCATGAGCTATAATGACTATAACTTATAGGAATCAAAAAGTATTTCTACTGCTGAACATTAGTAGTATATACTGTAGTAAAATATATTATGTTTCTCAAGTTGAATATTCTTTTGTTATGGTAAACAAATTCACGTCTTTTAAATCCAGTGTAATAGGGTAAAATAAGGTTAGATGACTATGATTTTTTCAAAAGCTAATAGCGCATCCCATTATAGAAATCTGAAAAATTTACGGAAACTTCTTCATGTATATGTAAAACACAATACGAGTTTATTTACAAAATTAGATCTTAACCTACAAAATTATGGACTTTTTTATATTTTCGCAACACTTGGCCATCTCACCCCAGTAGCAGGGTCAGATCTCCATACATATAGATGGCCAACGCACAAAATACCCTAGAAACCAATGAGAAATTGTATTAAAAGAGTGGATAATTTATTTACTTGTTTTTATTGAACTTTTTAATACATTGACAAGTTATGTGTACAAAATGAAAGTGAAACTCAAACCTTATGTTACAAAATGACTCTAAAAAGTTTAAGGTTTCTTTTTCAAAATGGCACTACCACATAGATGACAAACATCTACATAAGTTATGTAGGTTTCGGGTACCCAACATTTACATCTGTCACACCTGATCCAATCGCATGTTTCCTTTGTTTGTAGGTAAACCTCTCCACTACCAATGCACCGTTTCTCTTCATCATTACACAAGCCATTACTCGAATCGTTCTTGTATTGAACATTCTCTGATGACTCTGGTAAAAACCTTCATTAGTTTTGTGTTTTACTTTAGGTCTACCTTTTTTCTCAATTTTTAATTTTAAATTTGTAATGTTGCCCTTTGATGTCATATTTGTTGCTTTAATTTTTCTGCGTTTGTTATTTAAGGTTCTGGGTCTAATCGGTATAGGTGAAAGCTCATTAACGATTTTAGTTGGCGTTCTCTGGTTTGTTCTATTGGATGGAATGTCGAAATGTTATCTGCACCAGTAGAGGGGGGAAGCTCAGATGATAGGGCTCTTCTTTAATTGGGTGTTTGACTAGATAGGTTTATGGTTTCATTGGTCATAAGTCTAGAAGAATCACTTGTAAAAACGTAGTCTGGAATTGCTCATGGATTAAAGAGATAAATCTCAGTCGCTTTGAATCCAGATATGGCAATTCAGGTGTTGCTGCTTTTTCCCAACACTTATGAAAACGCTCACCAAATTATAATCTTCCTGATTCATTTGCCATGGGGCTTCGCCACTATAAAGGTGATGTTTAACAGATTTAAATAAAGACCGGACCAGAAGTTAAGCTGGGCTGGGCAGGTATGCTAAAATTGTATTTTTTTCTTCTGAGAATTCTAACATCTTTACAAAGCTAAATATGGGAAGTGTGGTCGTCCAAAATTAGCAATGATAGTTGCTCCTCAAAAGGATATTTGCCCTAAGGATAAAATGTATCCTAGTGGTTTGCGAGATACAAAACGATCCCATAACTACTCCAAAAATATGTCAGCATTGATACACATGCGGATTTCTTCGACATCGCTACTTTACTTCCTGGTGATATGCTGTCCTCCCGCTCTTTCCTCTTGTTGATTTCCTTCATTACAACAAAGGGAGGGACGAAGATCCCTTCAAGTTTGGAACATGCTAGGATAGTGACAATTTCTCCTATTTCTGAGAAAGTAACAACATAAACTGTTCTTGACGCGTTTTCAGCTATTACAGCGCCTAGACTGGTGTTTGACTGAAGACCCAACTCGTCGATGTTAAAAATACTTCCAGGTTTAGTAGCAAATCATTGTCTTCCAACACTTTGTAGAGTAAACCAAAATATTCCTTGATTTCATCACGAATAATTCCCTACATTTTGGCAAGGTATAATACGCCTTCAGATTTCCGAATAGATAGATCAGAATGTGTAGACAAGAATAAACGTAGTAAATCGTTGTCTGCCCTTTCCTTTTTAACATTGAATTTATATTTAATGCGAAGCTGCAAAGCAAAGTTGTCTCTTGTAAAAGGAAACCCGTGAGATTTTTTAATATGAAGGATAAGTCTATCCCCATTGGTAAAACCCATACAAGAACTAGGCTCATTTGAGTTTTCAAACGACAGCTAGTTTAATCTTTTTCTCAATAGTTTTTTAGAAATATTGAACTCTGTAGAAGCTTTTCTGACTGAATAAACTTCACGGTCAACTTTATTTCTAGCATCTTTCAGGAGTTCCTCTGCCCATCTGCCTCTAGCGAAACCAATCCTGAGAACATATTTATTCGGCATCTGTATAGGAAAGAAATTTGTGGGGATAAAAATCAAAAAACTGACGAACTATCTCCGAGATCATATGGCCATATCCGCAAACGGCAGGGAAACATGTTCATATCGCATCAACAAACATTGCGGACGTGAATGCAATCAGACGAGGAGATAGTAGTATGCAGCTAGACCTAAATAGCCCTAAAATTCATATCGAAAGGAGTACTTTTATAAATTAAACCCATAATAGGATTTTAGTAATCTTTGATTAACCCGTAATTTGTCGACTATACACTATCGTGTCAGATCTAATTCTCTCTACATTAACCTAGCTACTTCACACACCTGCTTATATAGATCATAACTTACTGTGAAATATCAACTTGCATTCTTTGTATTTTGCTTACCTAATTAATTTGTTCTAATATACCATAATGCTAGTTCAAACCTTGATGTCTCAATTTCTCCTTTAACTAATATTATAAAAGTAGCCCGGTATAGCACAAAGAACGCGATCACAAAAACTGATACAGTTTCGCGCGTTTTAATATTAACTATAATTAAGTTTAAAAAGACCATTTAAAAGACTATACAATTCTCGGAGTGCGGGAAACATTAAAAATTAATATAATTAATTTTATATAAATGTTTGTAAATTCAGCAGCTTGTCTAATTAACATTAGATAAACTACAAATATTTTATTTGCATAGAATAAGGTCATTTTATATGCTACGTATTATTGCACCACTTTTAAATATTATTACGTAATATATTGCAAGTTAAATTAAAGCAAATTATCGCGAAGTGAAAGAAGGTAAGTGAAAATGAATCTATATTTGCGGAATAAAGACACCGCTTCCTTGAATAGGTATAAATAAAGCCATCCAGGAAAATTTAAAACACTCCGATTTCAACTTTCGAATCGAACATTACAAGCTATATTCTCGTAGAGGGGTGCGTATAATAAATCAACCTTTGATTTAAATTATATGACTAAGTCTACAGATCTTGTTTGCACTTAGAAGGTTTTAAAGATTACCGTCTTCATTGACTGTGTTCCGTTGCTGGGACAACGGACGCCTTCATTGAGGAATGTTCACGATACTCTAGTTCAACGATTGTCCATGCGATAGATATCTAGAGTGTCTTGAAATCATCAACCAGATTAAGCGGGGCTGTTGTGCATTATATCCCTAGTTACTAGTGCCACAAGTATATAATTCTGATAGACGCACTTTGTGCAGATCCGTGAACGCAAGCTTTGGTTGTTCGTGCCATAAAGTTTAGCGTTACCGACGGATACAGATCGCAGGGAAGTGTTGAGGGACGAATATGTTCTTTGGGCCATTTGCGAACCGTCCGTGTATTAATGTATTAAACATTGAAACATAATCCGATAATTAGACGCCTACTAAAATCATCCCAGCATTTGTGAAGACATCTAGAAACTTATTGCCGTTGAGAACATACCCCTTCACGAAAGCGCTAATTAATTTCATTGGCAATAACTTCAGTTACGTCATCCATCTGTAAATCAAATTAATGCAATTATGACAAACTGATCGTCATCTGTAATAACAAATTAAACTTGTTGATTGAACTTAATATTGAAAAATTAACTGATAGTTGTCCTTGTTGCAAATACAAGCAACGTTGAAATTATCGGTCCGCTTCATTATTTTTATATTGTATGTATTATTTTAGAATTAGACGTGTAGACAACGTTCACATAATTATTCAGTTCCTTCGTTATTATTCTGTCATATTTTAATCCTGTAAGTAATCATTTATTTATTTTATTAGCACAATATATGATTTCTGTTATTCATAATCTGACCCTGTTAGTATCAACTCTAAGTCCTGCACCGATCCGAATCCACGAACGAATCCACCCTAACGACGAGCTACCTAAACAAGCTTAAATATAAATAGTTTTGCCCTGTAGATGTAAGTAAACGAACGCGTAACGTCACAATATTTTCCGTTATAAATAACAAGGAATAATATCCTACCACCTTTATTTAAATTCTCGATTATTAGTAATTTTGTGCATTATAATATTTCAAACTAATTATAGTTCATCTTCGGAGATAGCTTTACTATAAAATACTTGTGATTGTAAGATCTATAAAGAACAAATTGTTTTTTAAGCATTAATTTTTATAATAATTAAGTAATATTTACATAAACATAAAAACTGGTTTATTAGAAATTTTTTTTATTATAATTATGTAACCATTTAACAATTTATATAATGCTAAAAAAATTCTAATAAACCAATTTTTATTTTAACACAAAATGTTGTAATTAGAAGCACAATTTGTTCTTTAGAGATTTTATAATCGCAACAAATATTTTATAGTGAAACTATCTCCGAAGATGAACTGTGATTAGTTCGAAACGTTAGGTAATGCCCAAAACAATTAATAAGTGCAAATTTAAATACATACAGTTAGATGTTATTTCTTGTTGTTCTTTATTTCGTAACATTATAATTAATGGGTTTCAACTGAAAACATTAACATTAGCTATTTAAGAAATTTATTGAATATAGTAAATAAAATTTAGTATTTCGCTTTGCATCACTTCTCCAAAAATGTGACTGCATTTCAAAGAAATTGTATAGCTTTAGTAAAAGTATGTAAAAAAATAGATATAGTGTCAATTTACACTATTTTACAAGTTTCGGGTATTAGATATTTAGTGAAAAATAAAAAAGGCGAAACTTTGAGGATGATTTTCACCCCCTAAACAGGGTTTATATCAGATATAAAAAAATATGTCTTACTTTCACCCAAAGAATCTACAGCTAAAATTGCATCAAAATGGGAAGGAAACACTTCGCGGCATTCTCTCATTGGGTGTTCCAGTTCATAAAAATTCTAGTATTAGCTTATGTTTTAGTATTACCGAAAACCAACTTATACGAACATCTGTTTAAATAAGCTTTCAAATTTCATTAGAAGCTTTGATTAATAGAGCACGAAGAATTTGTGATTCCTCTAATCGTAATAATGAATTAGTCTAAAAAAATATTTACAGGGAAATGGTTTTCACTAAATGAAATTAATAAGGTTATTTTTCAAAAGAGATGTTCTAATAATACTGGAGTTTTAGCTGCATGTACTGCTTATTTACCTTATATAAAGTTGGTGATATAATTGGTAGAATTTTAAATCGTTATGACATTAAAACTTCCAAGAACATTAATGAATTTCTAAGATCTGCGAAAGATACTATTGATCCTCTATTATATTCTGGCGTTTGTAAATTGAGCTGTTTTTGTGGTAAATTATATGTGGGGCAGACGAAATTCACCTTCATTACAAAAAGGAGAGACCGCTAGAGTTTTTGCAGAATAAATTAACCCTCAAAGTCTGTTGTAGCTAAACATGTCTTAGAAAGTTTAGAATACGATATGGAATTTAATGAAATGGAAATATAATTAAGAGTTTCTAATTACTACCGTCGACTTTAACTAGTTGCAATAGAAATCGTTCTAACAGAAAGAAGAGAGTTCGAAATTGAACAAATCATCCCACTTAGAGTTAGTTTTCAAATAGTTCTTGTTGTAGTTCTTGAGATTTTTTATTTTATTATTTATCTATCAATTATAATACTTTTAATATTCATAAATAAAACAGATGATTTTTGAAACATATATTGACTAATTAAAACTTACCCAGTTTAACCCAAAAAGGTACTTTATTATGAATTCTAACTGTGAAAGTTTGCATAAATATAAAAGTCAACATAATCACGTTGACTAAGTTTTCAGTAATTCCTTAATAAAGTAGCATGCAAGGGCAATGTGTTTGATTAACATTTATACTCTGTTTTTAAACTAAGAGAAGCGTTTTAAATTTATGGCGCGAAATATACTACGTTCAATTGGCTCATATACGGCTGTTTTTATACACTACAAAAACCTCCCACTTCTTCAGCTGTCATTTTATAACCGTAATTTATGGTAATTTTAGGAGTTGTTATTGTACATTTTTACTTTTAAATATCATTTTGTTGTTTTTTCAAATAAATATATCAGTTATTATGAGACCTATATATAGCGGCTGTTGTAATTTTAGTTAACACATTGGAAATATGGATGCAACTCGAAGTACAAGAAAAATGAAGGTGTCGCCAAAGAAAAAACGTACTCGCTTGGATTTGGGTCATTTAGATGTGGTTAAAAAGCAATACATAATTAATATGTACAATGATATATTCTAAGTGTTATCGAATATGAAGGTTACTGTTATTGTGTTAACTTAACCTAAGTATTTACTTTATTACAATGAAAATACGTTTGTAGGAGTCGGAAAATCTATTAATTCTAGTATAATAAAAGAATATAAGGAAAAGAGTTCTGTTACTACATTCAACTATTCTGGATGCCGGCCTTATTTAATTACCAAGTATGACGAAACTACGAAGAAATCTGTGCGACAAATTGTGTATAGCCTTTTTTATAAAAATATCAAATGAAATACATAGTCGTCCAAATTTACCGCAAATGTCTCGATCGTCATTATATAAATTAATAAAGAAAATTAATTTCAAGTAAGATTTATAAACAAATACAGGTTAATTATATTAAGATTGATACATTCGTGTTTCATTTTAGGTTTTAAAATGAAATCGAAAAGGTATCTTAATAGAACGTGATGATAAGTGGATGGCGACGTAGATATTTGAAGACGGTTAGAAAGGAAAGGCGAAATATTTATTACCTTGGTGAAACTTGGCTTGATGAAGGTCATATAAAAGAAAAAGTGTGGACCGATGGCAATATTGAAAGTCGAAATCAAGGATTCGTCGTGGGCGTATTTATTGGATTAAAAAATCCCTTCAAGTTTTGTTGTGTCAATGAAACATTATTGTAGATTATCACGACATGGACTTTACAGTATTCGAAAATTTGTTTGCTGCATTACTGAATAAAGTGCCCGAAAGGTCTATAATTGTAATGGACAATGCGTCGTATTACAGTTGTAAACTGGAAAAAGTTCCAAAACATGCTCACGGAAAAACGAACTACAAGAATGGTTACAATTGAAAAATATAGGTTGTGACGCAGATATGATTAGATCGGAGCTTTTACATTTAATTAGCTTACATAAAGAGAAATACAAATTATATGTAACATATGAAGTAGCAAAGAATGACAATAAAATTGTGTTGAGGTTACCCCCCCCCCGTG
>JAHWXV010142403.1:0-10954 GCA_024586415.1 Phrixothrix hirtus
CACCAACGCAAGATTGATAACATATTGGTACTGCTTCTGGACCCATTCTCCACTGTAGTTTACTCAGGCAAATTGTAACCGCACCCAGGTGGTCATTGCATTTTGAATGTCAACCAAAAGAAGATGAAACCAACTTGGTGCCAGAGATGATGCAGTGCGGTTTGCATTAGGATATTGACGCATGCTTTCATAGACTAATACAAAACGTCAAAAGTTTGTTGCTAAATATGGGCAACAACGCAGCGGAACACTACAATAGCGTTTTGTGTAAATTCGTGGGTGGCAACAGAATAAATTTTTGTCTTCGAAGTGGTTACCAAACCCGATGTGAAGCAGCAGCCTTATCTTTTAACTCGAGAAGTGAATATTACAGACGCATTCACAAAACTTTTGTCCGCCAAACTCCACAGAAATGAATGGAAACATATTGTTAAAAGAGGAAACTGCGAAAAGCTTATAGAATAAAACAAATGTTGTTTAATAAAAATCATAAAAGAAGGCATGAGTTGGCTTTGCCAAACTCTGACTATGGACCAGAAGTACACTTTCTTTAAACTACATGGGCACAATACAATTCGAATTGGAGAAAGAACAATTTCTAAATAAATTGCACAAGACGGAAGAATGGGCAATGGAACTTGAAGCTGCAACAAGGGGTCAAAGCAAAAGTCATACCTGAAAACAGGAACACCATATTGGAATTACGGCTTCGAATTTTAAAGATATTTCTAGTAAAATATCAGGTGCTTCTTGTGTATCCACCGTTACCAAGCTGTTGTATTCAATATTTAGGGGGAGTAAACATACCTAATGGGGCTCAGACAACGAATCTATAGCACTTGCTGAATTTTAGTTAGATTTTGGCCTAGAAGTCAAAAATTGCAAGTTGTTTGTTGATAAATATAACTGCTTTTTAGGTGCAAGCCTTGACGGTTTGATTGATAAAAATGCAATGTGGAAGTCAAATGTCCTTCAACAGCAATGAATCTTCATCCAAAGGATGCCATCCGGAGAAAAATAATACAATTTGCTACTTTAGACAAAAACGAGAATTTATATCTAAATATAAAGGACAAATATTATTAGCAAATCCAGGGATAACTTCCATTACGGAGCGTAAAATATGTTATTTGATTGTGTGGACTCTAACGCTATATTACATTAATTAATTGGTTTTTCTGAGAAAATTCGTTGAAGTGAGTTATTGAGAAAAGTTAAGTTAAGTTAAGTTAAGAGTTAAGCAAGCTTTTGTCTGGTCAGTAACTTGGACGGGTGATCGTTAAATGAGTTTAAAATTTATTTATCAAACTCTTAGTACATGTATAAAGGAAATTATAAATGGATGAATTACGAGGGGAGATTTTTATGTAATCTACCTTGCTATGAAAATAACAAGTGACATTGGTCATTTTTGATGTCAACTTACTGTGACATTTGTCGATTTACTTACCACGTTTTGTTCAAATCATACAAAAATTGCAATTTCTGCAGAGAAAGTGATTGAAGTAAAGCTTGAATTTAGAAACTTTATAAAATTCTTAATAAAAGGGAAATGGACCAAAAGTTATTTATGAAAACATGATTGGTGTATATGGAGACGATACGCCATCTTATTTTACAGTAAAATTTTGGTGTAAACAATTTCGATGGGGCAGATAATCAATTCAGGATGATCCAAAATGTGAAAGGCTTGTGGAAGCAAGAAGCATCGAAAACATACAAAAATTTGAAGATTTAGTTTTGAAAAAAGGCACTACAATTACAGCAGATGTATATACAACTGTAAAGTATTTATGGAAAGTTAAATATTATAACGTATATTCGATAATTCCTACATATATACGTATGTACTTCACCATCGTGCTATGAGTTTGTGTAATTTCTTTATAAATTCCATTTTGTACTTTATTCAAAAATATGATAATTTTTTGCTATACAATATTGCTTATGATTTTTCAATGAATAAATAAACGCAACTAAGGACGAGCACTACGTTTGGGACACCCCATACGAAACAGCCACGCAGTTTGTCTGCGACTGTACCATAAAACATCCAATTAATTTATATACTATTACTCTGTTTTTTATTAGCTATTATAAATACCAACATAAACTAATTTTATCTTATACTTAATTTTTTTCATCTATAATTGAGACAGCTAACTAATAAATTAGGGATTTTTTAATTTATTTTCGTATGTACAATTATACTAGATATTATTTTGCTATGTATTGTATTCGATGTCAAAAACCAAAAAATTAAGAAAAATCAAATTATGTACATATGTATGTATAAAACATTTTAATAAAATTCGTTACACCTATAGAATATCCCTGTTTCTATTTATTAAATATTTCTAATGTTTATACCGATTGAGCATTTCATTCCGACGCAGATCGAAAAAAGTAACAAAATTTTCGATCAACCGATTTATATTACTTTTTGTTAAATTATTTAAATCAAATAGACAAATTTAAAGTGAATGTCTTATAAGAAATATTTTGGGTTGAAAAATTAACGTGTACCCGACAATTTCATCCTACTCTGTAGCGGGTCATATAACAATAACAGAAAATGTTATTTCGAAGTCTTCTATTTCAGTGCAAGATCACCCGTGTCCGATGATAAATGCAAACGTAAGGTGAATGCTTGTTTAAATTTCAAAAAGCAGCATGCACATGTAGTTGTACTTTCTCTATACGATGATAAAAGACTAAAAGTAAATACATACATTATATTCCATACACAATGCATCCACAATCTGAAGTTTAGACATAGCGCCTTCTATACATCACTAGCCAAAGTTTCTTAAATATATAAGAACTATAGTACACTAATTATTTTAGTTAAATTGAATATTTTTCAAGCCAATGAAAACGCCTGCGCCCTCTGCATTACAAGTTGGCAATTAGCCAACAACATCTTTATGTACGTTCACACACGGTCACTTTTACTGTCATGGTAATTAAAAACTGAGCAACTTAAACTGCAAGACGTGTGAACTCCATGCAACTGAAAAAGTACCGTATGCAATCTGACTGCATGCAACTTTTATTTGCTACGCGTAGCCTGAAAAGTAGCATTGTATGAATAACATTTAACCAAGTTGCAGTCGTAGTGAAAATTATTTATTTGTTTGAAAATTTTACTGCGACTGCAGGTGCTGGAAATGGTTTATTTATGTAGGTATATCAAATGTCAAGTATGTTGTAATACGTGAAATTATGAATATATTTTAAACATGACGTTTGCACATATTTATGTATATATCTATGCACATATGTACATGAAAATTTATTTATACATACATAGATACTTTAAGGTATTTTTTATATACTTAATGATTTACAGTAGCAGGGTTTCCACTCAATTTAAGTAAAATTAAAGTGAATTAAGTAAATGTTTTTCTCTGCCAAGTGAATTAAGTGAATTAGAAAATATAACAGCAAAATGAATGCACCAAAGATTTATTAAAGAAATTAGCACTCTGATTAAATGGAAAAAATAAAATACATATTAAGTAGGTAAAAGTAACATCATAATAATACCAAAAAAATTATATTCTTAAAAAAAATGTAACTTCTATTAGGCTTATAAATAAATATGGTCGCAATTCTTTAAAATCACGATTTAGTTTTTATTCATGTACTGCGTAATAAGCGTACTCTTTTGTTTTTCAATTTTCAAGTTGTTCTTGGCTACGTAATGTTAGTGCACCATCCATTAAGGTTTGAATTGTTTGCAAACCTAACATATTGTTTTCCTTGATAGCTTTTTGTAATTTTGTATACATTGCAGAGATAATTTTCACAGTTTTCATGATACTGCTTAATACTGTTCCATTAGTTGCTCCCAACAAATAAAGAATACTAAGGAAGCGCGTCTAGCTAACGAACTTACGATATGCGTATGTGTCCGGTTTTTAAGCACTACCTGTGATAGACGCCATTATGTTTGGTAGACAGTTACAGTGTCAAGTTGTGGAAGTTTTTATTAATTGTATGTAATTACGCGAATATTTATTTATAATTAAGTGGAAATCATGGGTCGATGTACCGCTTACGGTTACATTAATACAAGTGTTAAAAATCTGTGTGAGACAACACAGGACTTTCTTTACGTACATAAATATATAAATATGCAAATGTTCACAAATGATTAAAATATTATTTGCGTTTATTTTGGGAGCGATAATTGTAACGGTAACCCAGGCCACCCATCCAGGTTACTGGACGCATAAAACCCTGCTTAACCCCATAGATTTTCTCTGATAACTCGTTTCAACGCATTTTTTCAGGAAAACCTTTAAGTTCACGTAAAAGGATAATAAGAACATAAGAACCGTAGCAAGTTTCAAAATAATTGTGAAAAACGCTTTTAAGAAAATCGCAAAAAACTTAAAATCTCAAGAATAAAGTGACACTTCCGGTCATTAGATTTTAACTAAATTCTTGATGTTTCGTGTACAGAAGATGTAAAACATAAATATTGTTTTTAAATTTCATATACTGACTACTTTCTGAGATACGTTGTTCACAACTAATACTCCAAGTACTTCCGATTACACGATTTTCAAAAATGTATTAGACAAACTCCTTGCTTAATATAAAACTAAGTTAAGTGGCTAAGAAATATACCAAGTTTAAAAAATAATCATTACAGCCGAATTCAAGAAACAGTGAAAATGTGGAACTCAGAAATATCTAAAAATGACAAAAATAAAGAGGTACTTCTGGTTATTAGATTTTAACCAAATTTTTGATTTTGCAGAAAAAGGCAATTATAACTCTAAATATAACTTTTGATTTAGTTATGGCTATTAGTTTCATAATTATTGTATTCAGAATTAACAGTGAAAATACTTCCAGTTTCTCTATTTACAGAAAATTTTATGGGTAACCGCCTAGATTACTAGAAATGGTCTTAAATTCTCAATAAATACAATAAATGTTTTAAAAATCGTTATAGCTGATTTCGAGAAAATCTCTAAAAACGAAAAATTCTGAAAATATTTAAAAATAACATAAATAAGGTGGTACTTCCGGTTATTCGATTTTAACCAAATACTTGATTTAGCACACTAAGGCGATTGTGATCTTAAACATAAATTTTCATTTCACTAGGGTTTTAGTTTCATAGTTATTTTATTCAGACTACGACGAAAGTATTTCCAGTTACTCGGCTTATGGAAAATTTTGTGAAAAACCGCTTACATTATATGAAAGGGTATTACATTTCTAAGAAATATAGTAATGTTTAAAGAAATGGTTAGAGCCGATTTCGAAAAAATCAAAAAATGAGAAGAGTAAAGTGGTACTTTCGGTTTTCCGATTTTAGTGAAGTTATTGCGGTCGCAACGATGGATAGAAACTCAAATATAAAATTTTGTTTTTCTAGGACTTTTGGTTTTTGAGTTATTGTGTTCACAGGCACACACACAGACATACACAGACCACACACACACACACACACACACACACACACACACACACATACACACACACACACACATACACACACACACACACATACACACACACACATACACACACACACGTACGCACGTACAGACACACATACACACACGCGCGCACGCGTTCGCACGCACACGAACACGCACACGCGCGCACACACACCGACACACCCACACACCGACACATCCACACACCCGCACACACACACACACATGCACACACACACACACACACACATGCACACACACACACACACACACACACATGCACACACACACACACACACACACAGAGACAAATTTTCAAGAACATGATTTTCGTAATTAGGGGACCCGAAAACGTGTATTTCCACTAAAATTTCGACATCGAAAACCAAGCCCTCCGTCAAAAGAAAGTCCTGAAAAGAAATGAATCCGGCCTCACAACTGCTGCCTACTTAAGCAAAATAAAATATTTTTTCGCCGCAACGTAAGTAGAGAAATACGTAACGTCACAAGATAACTGAAATTTCCTTTTGTTTTTAGTCGTTTCCGCTTTATTTTTTCTTTTAAGATTGCAATAATTATTGAAGTTGCTGGAGCGTACCGAAAATATGAGTTAACTATTTTTATGCTTTGAAGGTTATAGATGAGCAATCACATTTACAAGTCATGGTGTCAAATACAAAAACAAACGTAGCACCTTAAACTGGAATTACAAAGGGAAATGCCGAGAAGACATTTGCTATTGATCTATCTCCGTATGTTAGTGGGGTGTCAAACCTTGTATTGTTCTTAATATCCTGTTATGAATGCTCTTCAACAGTAATTGCGTTGAAGGGCTGGTTATAGGTGCCTTTTAGGTACCTTATGGAAATTTTAGTAAAACCCTGTATGAAAATGCCGAAAACATACATAAATATCTAAATTCATCAATAATTGAAAATCGATAGTTCTTAATATCGTAAATATCTAAGATTTTAAAACAATCGGTAAGTTTGTAACAACAGGTTCCTATAATTTAAAAGTTATAACTCTCACTAGGTGGCAGTATCATCTACCTTTTGATTTGAAATTATATTTATATTGATAATTTATTTTATTTTCTTATCTTTCCGTCTTTGTATAAAGACTGTCCTGTCTGCTTTGATTAGCAGATTTATTTTTAAAAATGTCGGATTCTCACCTTGGGGTTTGCTTACTCTGTGTTGTCAAAACCTCATAATTTCAAAAGTAGTTAATTTTAAATTTAGTTCCCTTATAATTATGTGAAGGTGAGTTTCATTGCTGTATTTCTTTCTGATGCCTGTGTTTCATTTCTACGGGAGATCTCTCAGACCCTATAATTTCTGGGAGTTATCTGCTCAGCTTTTAATAGTTAATACATTCGAATTTGGTCTACCGGTTTAGTTTTTGAAATTACATATTCCTTGAGGATCATTGTTGAAACATTTACCGACAGTCTCGTAAAATTTTGAAGATGTTGGAAACGGTTTCCGAAGCTATGGTTCTACCTTATTAAATAGTGGTGAGTTGCTCCTCATTTTATAGGTCAAGTTTACGAAGTAGGAGTTCTATGGCCACCATTGAGGCCCTTATTGCTTAGCCCAGCCAGCGTATGCACTACCAGGACCGCTGGCCTATGTTCCAAGGACTGTTCCCGTTTGTTTCGCAAATGAAATTATTGTTAAGATATTTTTCACCAACTTTTAAATTAGAATCTGAAAAATTTTATAACATTATTGTTTCATGTTATTTGAATTATGTACAGTACCCGCCAGTTTAAACATTTTCCAGGGCTTGATTTATTGAAACCACGATTTATTTAAGTTCATACAATTCAATTTAATTCGCGCGATTTTTACCTTCTATTGATATCAGTATAAAAAGGTAATCGCGCCTAACATTACAATTTTGAAACTGACAATCATTTTATTTGTAATTTAATATACATTTTATCTTACGTTTACCAAATATTTGTAACCTTTCAGCCTAAAATATTTATAATAAATGTAACTGAAATATGTGAATATTTCTCTTATCATAGCTTGTAATGCACTTATGCCGCTGCATCAAGTTTGCCTTTTATAAATAATTAATTAAGTAATTTTAAAGTATAAGCTCGATGCTGAAACAGAACATAGTTACATTAATTGTATATATTTAAATTATTTCAAACCATTTCTTTAGTTAAATAACAGAATATCCTGTATATATTTCATTTAATTGTTACTTATATAATTACCGACCTTTAACCGATTATCATGTTCATTTATTTGTCTATTTTTACTTTTTCCTTGCCGCTGCATTTATTAATATTAAGGTTAGGTATATTTTACAGTTTCTTATATGAAATAATAATCTAATGGTTCAAGATTCTTGACCTCTGTAAACAAAACATTACCTTTTGTAAGTAAAGGGGTTTGAACTTTGTACGTAAATAATACGCACACATACGGACAGATTAGATAAAACTACGTTACTTTTAACCATTAATGGAAATTTTTACATTATATAAATTGTTTTATTTATATTATTTTAATTAAGATGTAAATTAGTTAGCTAAGGATTAGTGTGTTTTAATAACGGCTATATTATAATTTTGATTCCGTTAATCCATGTAATTTAGCCTGTACTACTGTTTTTTTTAATTACTTTTAAGTAGAAACAGTCCCATAAATGATTGTTCCTACTGTTTCAAGCGCTTTAAATTGCACATCCGACGCTGTATTAATTAATTGGAGGGAATGTTAATTAAGAGAATTTAAGGGCTAGAAAGTTGTTTCTTCTTGAGGGTGCAGATAACCATTTTATATAAAAGCTCGCAGTGTAAGGTGAACCGACACAACAAGTTTTACCGCCAGAGATGGTTGAACTACTCATCGAGTAATTTGATTTAATAAACCGAATATTATAGGGCATAATTCACCCCGTAGTCGAGCGGAGAATTATTCTATTTTAAAGTAAACTTTAAAATTGTTAAATTTACAAATCCGTAATATTTTGATCACCTTTCATAATTAAAATTTAAAATAATCGTAATAATCGTATTGTCAATACAGGTCGAGTCATTCCAGAATTTGAAGGAAACGAAACGCTCTGTAAATAAAGTACGATACCCAACGTAAAGACCATGAAGATTGCTCACCCGCAAATTTAGTTTTAAATATAGAAAGATCCTATTCCGTTTGGCTAAAG
Source organism: Phrixothrix hirtus (assembly GCA_024586415.1). Classification (NCBI taxonomy): domain Eukaryota; kingdom Metazoa; phylum Arthropoda; class Insecta; order Coleoptera; family Phengodidae; genus Phrixothrix; species Phrixothrix hirtus. The sequence continues at coordinate 8,652 of JAHWXV010142403.1, forward strand.
ATTATTTATTCGGTCACTCGCCGACGTGTTGAAAAACATTCCGGTTCCCTTCCGCAAAGATGTTGAGAGAACATCCCTTTGGTACGATCTCTCGCGTCATGCAGCGACATAACCCTTTCCGAACGTGTTTCTCCGCTTCCTCTCAACAAACCTAGGTCAAGTATAAATAATCTGGCACCAAACAATAGAATACCTAAATTAAAATTCACACGCAAAAACAACACTTTTAAAATAATTATAACCGTTAACGCGCCGTAATTACAAGCCAACGCCATTTTGGTGGTCTTGATCCGTTAGATCGATCATGTCAATTGTAAATAACAGTATAAAAGATTTACTGGCACGACACCAATGGTATGTAATTAAAAGAAAAGCGACCGCTAGATAATTTTAAAAGGTTTATACCAATAATAAAATTCAAATGTTGTAGAATTTAGTTCATTATGTTCAATAAATGATTTTTCTGTTAGAAAGTCTCATTACTGAAGCAATAATTATACAACAATTAATAAAGGACTATATTACAAAGGTAATACAATCACAATTCATATAAAAATGAACAAATGAATGTTAAAGTGAAACACAGTTTGAAAATAACAAGCCTGCAAATATCCTTAAGAAAAATTAATTGCAAACTGTTTAAATTTAAATAAAGTACATTTACAGTGCTTTATAATTAAATACCAATATAAATAACATTTTGAAGGTGTATTCCGAGCCCCCTAAGAAATAGTAAAGTGCACAAAGCTTACGAGCTACAACTTAATTAAAATGAAAAGTGTTAATTAATCTAATTGCAACAAAATTCATGAGATAAATGTATATACAGAGTATATAAAACTAAAAATAGTTAAAAATCTTAAACCAGTAGAGTTTATAAGTTCCAGTTCACACTGGGAAGCGGCCTTGTAAATAATTTTAACTTATACATAATCACAGCAAGTTTTAGACAGATTCCGCAGAATCCAACGTACAGTCCTATCCCAAACTTCGACTCTAAAGTAAAACCTGAGACAATCGTAACACTGGTCAAGCATCTTCGATATAAGTTTTAATGCTTAAACCTGAGCAAATTTAGGACCCACTGCTCCACTACCGAGAGAGCAGCGGAATTTTTAAGATAAGGCGGTCCATTCATTTTTATGGTGGAATGCGATGTGATATCATAGAGTGAGCATTATCAGTAATGCGGTGAAACTTATAGTACATGAAATATACTATAATTCTACGTAAAACATTTTTTGCTAAAAATAGTTTTTAAATTTTAGTAAAATGTTGAATAATATATTTCAAGTCCCTTTAAGAGTTCGAATTGTGGATAATGACCTGTTAGCTTCTTTTAGGTGTCTTTAACAGTTTATGATCTATTTATGCAAATAGGAAGAGCTGCATCTACTACACCTCGTAAACGAACGATTGGACTACCAAAACATTCGAAATGTGTTTAAATTAGATCCTTCTATAAATATACCACGTTTTTTTCTAATTTGAATTATTTCCAGATTCCCGGTATTTTCTTGTTAGTTAGGAATTCAAAATACGTAGAAAACCATTTCAGTTTACATAGATAACATCAAATTGAGCCTAGCGATGGGTTGTTTAAACAACATTAGTGTTAACTAATATGTCAGCGTTCAACAAGTCACTGCGGCATCTTCGAATGCATTTTGCAGATTGGCTAAAGGTAAACGGGTGTTTTCTAAACGATCAGTCATCAGTCAAGAAAGTGATTCCGACTTTCAAGAAAAACTATCAACCAATTACTTATTTTTTCTTTAGAAGCGTTTTATTTCAAATTAATAACTTGTAAAAACATATAGTTTACTTTAGTGAACATAAAAAAAAATAGTAATACAAAACGGATGTTGCCTAAAAAAATTCATTTAATCAAAGCCCGCGATGGTAACTGCCGGAGCAGTCATGAAACTCTTCTCTTAATGTGGGCTCTGCTGAGGAGAAACTTCACAAAGGACACATAAGTCAATAAAATATAGCCGAATTTTTGTTAACAGTAATTGGTTTAATAACAAATAACGAAAGATGACACCGTGGATCACAATTCTAAATAAATTAAATATTTAATACGGTTCAAAAGATAACAGGATATTTTCTAATAAAAATAATACGTCATCAATAAAGCAATGCTTAATTAGCTTTAACATATGGGTAACTTAATTATCTGTACGCGTTATGTCACAAGACTAAATCGCAATAACGCATGTGGCAGAAACACCAGTGTTTTAGCGACGGCCGGCAAAGCTACAGTGGAGCGAGGCGTGGTTCTCTTATACTGCGAAGCTAAA
>JAHWXV010142486.1:0-13294 GCA_024586415.1 Phrixothrix hirtus
CATTTTAAATACCGGTTACTGTTTTCTTGTTATACGATAATTTCAATTGGGGTGCCGAGTACTAGTGCTATGCCGACAATTGGTTCCTTTACCTTACATAAAACTTTTTCAGAAATAATCCTTTATTCTCAAAAAGAAAGCACAGGGTTTTAATCTTAGCAGATAGTCATGGCTTTGACTTGGCTGTATCTCTTTGTACTCTACTTCTATAGCAAACATATGATGTTAAATGTATTTTTAAACCAAATGTTGATATGTTGATATTGTTAGCGATTATAAAAGGCTAACAGAATCTTACAATAAAAATAATTTTGTTGTTTTAATTGCCGGTAGTAATGACGCAATATAAAAGGAATATTTGTGTAAACAACTAGTCCTGAATGTTTTCCAAAACTTATGAAACACAACTGTTATAATTGTTATTATACCATATTGGCAAAATTATAACATTTTAAATGATATTATTTATCAAATAAACTCTAATCTGTACAGTGTAGCTATTGAAGGAAATGCCTATTATCGGGATGTAAACTTGGTATTGAAGAAAAATCATTTTACTTGGCATGGACTACATTTAAATAAATTCAGTAAAAAAGCTCTTAATTTGTCTAGCATTATTCAATCTAATGTCCCTGTAGAATTTAAAGCAAATGTTAGTAATGGAAAAATTATTAAAGGTAATCTAATCATTATTTCTACAATCATCGATCAATCTGATGTGATGTAGCAGTGAGTAAAATAAATTCCAATCATGAAAAAAGCAAAAGATCTTACAATTTATACCCCACCTCGTCTATAGATTTCTCATCTTCTTTATAAAAAATTCAACGAAGAAAGTTTTTATCAATATTAAAAATGTAAAAGCATTTACTGTTCTCATCAAAATATTCAAAGAATTAAAAATAAATTTGATTTGATGGAAACTATGTTGACGGATGCAAATGTAGATGTTGTGTCTCACTGAAAGTTTTCTTAAGAACGAAGAAATATGTTATTCCATGATAACTGATTTCAACTTAATTAGTCACTACTGTTGGCTAAACTTTAAATGTGGTGGTGTTTTAATCTATCTGAAATCAACTTACATGGCATCAAATTTAATTTGTATGTCCAAATATAGCATTGAAAAGATATTGAAATGCACGGCTATCAAGATATCTCTAAAAAATTTAAATATTTGTGTTTTCTGTATTTACAGATTACCAATTTCAACAAGTGTTGCTATAAATTCATTTTTTCAACAATGGATAATATTTTGTGTAAGTTGAATAAAGAAGACCTGTATCATAGATTAATATTATATGGCAATTTGAACATTGATGTTATGACTGATTTTTATGTAAGAACGAGGTTAGTTGATCTTATGTCATCCTATGGTTTAGAAACAGTTTTTATTAAACTAACTCGTACAACTTCTGTAAGTAGTTCGGGAATTGATTACATTTATACAAATTTATACAATTTGCTTAGTGATAAAAATGTGATATTTAATGCTTTATCAGACCATTCTAGTCAAAATATTACTTTTATGTGCCATAATGTTAGATCTAATTTTGCAGGTTTCTCATATTCACAAAAAAATATTGACTGTTTGTTACCTACTTGAAAAATGAATCATGGGATAATTTATACAATTTTAGTGCAGTAAATGAACTGTATGCTTATTTTTTAAATACTATTAATAAAATATTTTATGCTCTCATTTAAATTAGTTAAGAAGCAACAAAGTATTCCTACAAAATCATGGTTATTTAAAGGTTTGAAGATTTCTGCATCGAATTTGAGATATCTGTTTAGTTGTCATAAAGATGGTTTGATATTAATTGATTATTACAAGAAATATAAAAAAATATATAAACAAACTTTAGCATTAGCAAAACGAAAGTATTTTGAACATAAAATAAAAATACATTCAATAAAATCATAGAAGCGTGGAAAATAGTTAATAATTCTTTAAAAATAAATAAAAATAATTCAATTACAGAAGAAGAAATGTTAATTCACAAAATTTTAATCAAAGATCCGCATGTTATAACAAATAAATTAAATGAATATTTTGTAAACACATCCAAAAACCTTAATTTAAATATTGCGATTAAATGTCCATTACAAAAAAACATTACATATTTGTCTAATAACATTCGTATTCAGAAATCATCATTATTTTTACTACAAATTACTGAAACTGAATTATTATCAATTATCAACTCTAACCTGTAAAAGCAGTTCTGGTGTAAACGGCATCTCTTCTAGATTGCTGAAAAAGTGTTCTGGATACATTGTAACTTCATTGTGTTATATTATTAATGAATGTATAAACCTAGTTCTTTACCCAGATATTTTAAAAATTGCTAAAGTAATTCCTTTTTACAAAAAAGGAAAAAGGTGATCCACGATTGTTATCAAATTATCGTCCCATTTCTTTATTTCTAGTTTTTTTTAAAGTTATAGAAAAGTTAATAGTTTTACGGATTTTATATATATATATGAATCCTCTCATGTAATCATTTGTTAGTTCTGATAAGAACCATTTGTCTGGTGACAAAGTTTCTGAAAATTTCCATTTGCCATTATCAAGTCTGGGTGTTACTCGATCTCATTATACATATTGATACATCTGTCGCCATTTGGAGCAAGTAATTTTGTCATGAAATCTTATGAAGTTTGTGAGAAATTTTAATCTCTCGCATATTGTACTGCAATAACCGTTTCCATAAAATGTAATATCAAACATTTCTTGGGCTGGCAAGTGATTGTCTTTCATAGCAGCAGATAGTGCCAGTAGGCTAATGAGTAGTTGAACTTCAGCTACATCTACAGGGTTCTAAGTAGGTTTAATAGTTTTCTATTTTATCAATTTCAGTTCTATTTCTGTGTTGGTATGTATGATTATTTCTTGAATGATACCTTTAGTAATAAAAGACAAAAAGCATCTTAGAGGATCCAATACCTTTTTGCAAGTACGTAATACTTATCGTTGCATTTCTGTTTTGTGCCCTTGTTTTTTCAGATGACTCTTTGTGTTTATTTTTTCTGTGCCAAATCATTCATGATGGTATCACATTCAAGTCATTAGATTGTGTAAAAAGGACTTTCAAGCAATTATGATAGTTCAGGAACAGAATGACTATTTGCCTAAATATCTTCAACTAATGATGGTTGTTCAGTCGATGAAAGATTTTCCTGGGTCAATTTCAAAGCAATTATGATAGTTCAAGAACAGAATGACTATTTGCCTGAATATCCTCAACTAATGATGGCTGTTCGGTCAATGAAAGATTTTCCGGGGTCAATCTCAACGTTATCTGTCATTTCACTTCCAGAAGCTTATTCTACATTACTGTTATTTCCTAACAATAGTCAATGAAATATATCTTAAAATAAAATATCAACAACTAATTAGAATAAAGTTAAATAAATTGAAAATAATAAATAAAATTATTCTCAGCAAAATACAAAAAAAGCTACATTAATACTACACTTCATTGATCGGATGAAACATGGTTGTTGAAATGACACACAGGGCTCAATGCGAAAAATGTTACAATTTGTTACAGCAGCAAGGGGTTGACTGAAATTATCTAAGAAGGCAAGGTCATAACATTGTGCGCAAATTTTGTGATGCATTTTCAAAATATACATAGTCAATTCGACAAAGGTTCAAAATCTAGGGTTAAAAAGTTATAAAGCTTTTCAAGCCTGTTTATTGGAACAAAATGTTTCAGATGGTGTATTGAAGTAGAAGAACTGAAGTCATCTAAAGCAGTACATACTAGTAATCGAATCCTAGAAATCACTTTTTTTATTGAACAAATTCAAAAACTTGTATACTATGACTGTACATGCATTTTTGATAAAATGACATTTAGTCAAGAAACAAGAAATGGTTTAGTCTGTCACATAACATTTCATTGCAAAACATGTGACAGTGTCCCAATTGCGATATAAATAATTCATTTACTTTGTGGGTTTCCTCAATTAGTTCTGGATATTCCCAAGATGAAAAACTATTATTGGTTATAGACAAGCCAATGATGACAAAATAATGTATTAAAAAATTCAACAAGTGGTTAGTTCCAAATGGTAAGAATTACTTACCTCGGAAGTGCAGTCAAATGCTAAAGAAAAAAAATTGGCCTAAGAAGCTAGCGATGTGGAACAAGGAACGCTTTTTGTCACGGTTTTTGTAGATGCAGGATAGTCAAAGTCATAATTACAGTGATAATTATTTATATTATTGGTCACGGACAAAAAAGTTGTTCCATATAGGAAATAAAAACAAATTTTGTTATGTGTGCAACCCATAAAACTGATTATAATTGTTATAAAAACTATGCTGGATCATTAATCGCATGGAGCAAACAATAATTGTAGAAAAATTCACTAGAAACGAAAAAGACCATTGAGTTAGGTTAAGTATGTTCCTGGTGATGGTAATTTCAGTGTTTATATAAGAGTTTTAGGGACAGTACTTACGGACAATATATAGTGAAGTTAGAGTGTGCAAACCATGTATGAGAGCTTTGATATCTAAATTATATAAATTAGTCAAAAATTCTCAATACAACGTTACCACTAGAAATCTTATTAAAGCAAGGGTTTCTCATTTTAGTATGCTAACAAATACAATAATAGCATGAATGCTGGATGTAAATGATCTCCATTGTGACCTTTACAATCCACCACTACATATTTTTGATGACCACGGTAAATGCAAGCCAGAAATATATGACAAGATTTCTAATAAAAGTAATATAAAAATATTGGAATCAGCAAACATGATCCCTGAAATTATGAAAATATGCTATAACATTGAGAGGAAAGCTGACAGGCTATACAAAAATGTTACAACAAATTATACCGAAAGATGTTGCTTGTGGTTAAATTTATTGGCAGAAAAAGAAGCAAAATAATGCAGAGGGGCATATATCAAAACAGATTTATAGGAGCAGGACTGCTCTACAACTTAGGACTTTTTTTCATAAGTTGTCAACCAAGAAACCTAAACCTTTTCTGGAAAATTTTGTAAAAACCGCCAGCTAAAAAACATAACATAAGTAGTGTAAAAAGAATATAGTAACATTTCAGGACAATAACATAGACTATGGACCAATTTTAATGTAACCAGATGTAATTCCTTGGGAACTGAGTCAACAAATATAAAATACTGCAAGAATTAATAAATGAGGATATTATTGCTATAGAAGCGAGGCCAAAGAGAAAATATTATTTGGCATCAAGCTCAAAGGAATTGCTTAACAGCATTCAGTTTTGGAAAAATTTATTCATGGTGAAATACAACAGCATGTCACAATTCAATTAAAGAATTATTTTATAGAAGTCCCAATATTAGAGGAAAGTCGATGCAATATGGGATAGACAATGAATCCACAGCGATTGAATTATTCCAGAGAGAAACAGGTATTGATGTCAGGAACTGCAGTTTATTTATTTTTCCAGATTATTGCTTTTTGGGAGCAAGTCCTGTTAGTATAACTGAAGATAATGGTATTGTGGAAGTTAAATGCCTCTTTTTCATTAGAAAAAAGCATCAAAGATGCTTTGAATGATACTAAAAATTTGTGTGTGAAACTAACCTCAAGTGATGAATTAACCATAAAAGAAAATCACCACTATTATTTCCAAATTCAAGGACAACTAAATATATGTTACCTAATTTTATATACAAATATTGATCTGTAGTATATAAAAATAAAACACTTTGGAAAGACATCATGTTACCCAAATTAGAATGATTTTTGAGAACATTGTGCTTTACCAGAACTTGCAGATACACAGATCTTTCATGACCTAAAAGAAAGCAAGATATTCAGATGTGGAATGAAACCTCATTCATGTCATAATCTATTTTTAGTCTGCCGAATTCATCTGAATATACTGCACAAACAGAAATCATTTAAACTTTGTGAAATAAAATGATTTTCAAGAAAGTGTATCTTTATTTCACCTAGAAACTGGTTTTATCCTATCTGATGGAACTGATTTGCTAATCACAACATAGTCCCAACAATTGACTTTGTGTATATGCAAACAAAAAGTATTTATCGTCATAATAATGGGAGCTGCTCTTGTTACATAAATAACTCAGTAAATAGCTTTTAGAAATTTATTTATTGATAAAAGTTACTTCTAGTGTATAATAGAAAATTAAATTCTCAAACGGAATGTTTATTGTATTAAAGTTAGCTTAGTGGTATTTTTCATTTGTTTTCAAACAAAGCAGCCAGAACTTTTGCATTCGATAGTATCTACTCATTGTTTTCATAATATGCACAAAAAGGTTTTCACACATGCACATATATTATTACATATAAAATAAGTAAAGAAGGGAGTTTACTTATGTTGAATGTTTATATTTATTTCTAAAAAACCTCAAAATGTAGAAAAGAGAACTATAAATAAATTTGAAGGATTAGGGCCACAGAGACAATAATGACAATGGAACATGGTGTTCTATTGTTACCTGAACACAAGTACATGCAGATTCCATAAAGTTGCCATTACCAAATTTTATTTGTTTTTCCTTCTAAAACGGCAAAATATTATACAAATTTGATTTAATTGTATTATACAATGTGAACATAAATTGATACCAATCAATAGGAAAATAAGCAATGCAGATTATGAGAAAGTTTCGTAAATAAGACAAATAGCAGATGTCCAACATAAGAATGCAATGCATGGGGATCTTTTAAACGATAAGAGATGGAGATTTGGTTAAATGAAAGAAAATGTTCAGCACATAAAGTTCATTTAGAAACCATGTTAAAAGTTTCAAAAATGTTATTTGTCTAGGTCTTATAATCAAGAAACTTAAATTTTTAATTTTTTAATTTCCTTCAAACTTTTTTATTTGAAGAGATATGTCAAAAATTCTTAAACATCTTTAGAGCACTTTTTAATGTAGATCGTGATTAATTTATTAAATTTTCAATCCTCTTTTAAATTTCGACGTTATGACCCAAACTTGCATTTTTTTAAATACAAGTTGAAGGCGGCCATGACATCAGTGAAAAGTGCTCTTATTTTCCTTTCAAAAGATTCCAGGGTTGACACACTTATTTTAAGAAATAAAAAAGTTATAATAGAAAAACTAAATTTTTAACTTAACCTAAAAGCAAAACCCATCTGGAATTGCTCTGGAAAACAAAAAACGTTCAGCTGTCAACTATTGTTTTTATTTTCTAAGAACTAAATCTAAACAATCTGGTGTGAGACAACACGCGACTTTCTCTTACATACATAGATATATAAATATGCAAATGTTCACAATTAAAATATTATTTACATTTATTTTGGGAATGATAATTGAAACGGCCACCCATCCAAGTTACTGGACATGCAAAACTGTTTAACTCTAGAGATTTTCTCTGATAACTCACTTCAACGTATTTTTTCAGGAAAATCTCTAAGTATACGTAAAAGGATGTCAAGGACATAAGAACCATAGCCAGTTTCAAAAAAATTATTTAAAATGTTTTCGAGGAAATAGCAAAAAATTTAAAAATTGTAAGAATAAAGTGGCACTTCCGGTCATTCGATTTTAACTAAATTCTTGCTGTCTCATGTACAGAAGATATAAAACATTAATATAGTTTTTGATTTTTATATAATGATTACTTTTTAAAATACGTTGTTCACAACTAATACTACAAGTACTTCCAGTTACTCGATTTTCAAACATTTATTAGAGAAACTCTTTGCTCAATATAAAATTAAATTAAGTAGATAAGAAATATATTAAGTTTAAACAAAATCGTTGTAGCCAATTTCAAGAAAAACGTGAAAATAAAGAATTCGGAAAATATCTAAAAATGACAGAAATAAAGTGATACTTCCAGTTATTCGATTTTAACTAAATTTTTGATTTTGCAGAAAAAGGCGATTATGACCCCAAATATAAATTTTCATTGAGTTAGGGTTATTAGTTTCATAGTTATTGTATTCAGAGTTAACAGTGAAAGTACTTTCGGTTACTTGATTCACAGAAAATTTTCTGAGTAACCACCTAGATTATATGAAAGGGTCTTAAATGCTTAAGAAATACAATGAATTTTAACAAAATTGTTTGAACCAATTTCGAGAAAATATCGAAAAACGAAAAATTCGGAAAACAACTAAAAATGATAGGAATAAGGTGGTACTTCTGGTTATTTGATTTTAACCAAATTCTTGATTTGGTATACTAAGATCATTGTGATCTTAAACATAAGTTTTTATTTAGCTAGGGTTTTTAGTTTCACAGTTATTTTATTCAGACTTAATGGCGAAAGTACTTCCGGTTACTCCACTTTTACAGAAAGCTTTGTGAAAAACCGCCTAGATTATATAAAAGAGCATTAATTTTCCAAGAAATATAGTAATTTTAAAAATAGTCGTTAGAGCCGATTTCAAAGAAATTTCAAAAAACCAAAAAATGACAAGAGTAAAGTGGCACTTCCGGTTTTCCGATTTTAGTGAAATTGTTGCGGTCACGTGCGGTGATGGATAGAAACTCTAATATAAAATTTTGTTTTTCTAGGACTTATGGTCTTTGAGTTATCGTGTTCACAGATGCGCGCACACACACACACACCATGCACCCGCACGCATGCACTCACCCACACATACACTTGCACACACGAAGAACAACTAATTATGAACCGTTTTGGTAATATTCAAAACATTTTAGCAAGTAAACAGTTTTTAAACAGATACTTCTAACAGAATGAAGGTCTTATTAAATCTCAAACTATAACATATGTTCAATTAAATTTCCCTGATTATCTAAACATAAGTAATACCTTCTCTCAACAAATGGCATAGCTCGAACTAGAATATGCTGTGGAATATTCGAAAAGCATGAAGAATGACTACTCGGAGATCATTCACGTTGTTATACGAGTGGATATACAGTTTATTTTTGATATAACCCCAAAGGAAAAAATCCAGTGGGGTTAAATTAGGAGATCTGGCTGGCCACGGTACAGATCCACGTGTTTCAATCCATCGATTTGGAAAATGGTTGTTCAAATAATGTCTAATGATTCTTGCATTGTGGGATGGAGCTCAATATTGATGAAACCAACAATCTTGACTTTCTGCCAAAGGCAAATTATCCAATATCTCTTCTAGATTATTTCGCAGCAACTGAAGATAATTTTTAGAATTTAAAGTGTTTTCGAATATTGTTGGTCCTATTATTCTTTCACCTAATATTCCACACCAAACATTAATGCCAAAGCAAACTTGATGCTGTGCTTCTTGTGTTGAGTGTGGATTTTCTGTTGTCCAATAATGATGGCTGTCTGTTAAATAAGCCATTATTGGTAAAATGGCTTTCATCAGACCATAGAATTTTAAAAGGGAAATTCGCATTGTTTTCGCAAAATTCATTGCATCTTTCACTATTGCCTTGCTGAAGGCCTTGGCAAATATGATACTTGAATGGATGGTATTTGTGCTTTTTTAAAATGAGATGTACTGTTGACTTAGAAATTCTCGTGTTATATTTGATTTGCTTGGTTGAAATAGTACGTTCTTCAGTGAGTGTTTGTAAAACAAGTGCATCTGCCTTTGTCTGATGGATTTCGAACATGCAGCATATTCATTCAAATTTTCTACTAATCTTCTAAATTTGGTTTGATCAGGTTCTCTTCCTTCAGGGTATCAGTTCAGGTACATTAGTTCAACATCCGCTGCATTCAACTTTTCATTGTTATTATACCATTCCATTAGAAATTATGTAATCATAATTATACTATTAAAATAATTTTAATTAAATTAAAGCTCGAATACTAAAAGTATCAACTTATGTGGGTTTAGATCTGAAAATCTGACATTTTTAATTTACTTAACTTGTTGTCAAACCTTGCAAACAAAAGCGGTAGTTGAAAACTAAACGGCTTTTGTTTTTAAGAGCAATCTCAGATGGGTTTTGCTTTTAAGTTAAGTTAAAAATTTAGTTTTTCCATTATAACTTTTTTTCTTAAAATAAGTGTATCAACCCTGATATCGTGTATTTAAAAAAATACAAGTTTGGGTCATAACGTCGAAATTTAAAGGAGGATTGGAAATTTGATAAATTAATCACGATTATTATTTTTATTAGATCTGGAAATAATTTGTATATAATTATTTTTGTCATCATGAATGATATATATTTTTTCATTTTAAAAAATCAATTATATCGTATGGAAAGTTGATGAGTACAAGGAATTTCTTTAAAAAGCACAACCAAAATATGGTTAATTCAACTGTTGTCTATTTTAATGCTACTGAATACTTAAGTACTATCTTAACATGATATACAACGATAGCCTACTCTAATTATAAAGTTGAATGATCTCTTAATATAGAATTACTATAACACTATCAAAAACATATAATTTTCAAAATTTTTTCAAAACACTCAAATTGTTTCATAAATATTTTTTGAGTAACTCAAAAAAATGTTTTTTTACCAAACATATTCACATATTCTCTTTAAAGTTAGATATCTATCAAACACTTCTGTAGATCTTTTAGAACTAAAATTATTAATGATTTTGTAAAACGAGCATGGATGAAAAGTGTTTTTCCGAATTGTGAAAAGAAATTATTCAAAAATTGAAGGAGATAAAAATTTTCAAAAAATAGTTTATATTATTAGAAATAATAATTTCTGAAATGTTCATAAAAATCTGAGGAGATCAGGTGACTGACTGGTTGGTTTGGCTTGGAATGACCTATGTATGTTTCTCAAAATTTAATATTTCTCCAGAAAAGCCCTATTTTATTTATAACAATCATAAAATGTTTGCAATATTTGATGTTCTTCATTTAACAAAAATCAATAGAAATGTTCTTTTAAAACAGAATATAATTGTAGTGAATGATAAATGAATTTGTTTTAACATACATTAATAAAAAAGAACAAATTATCAAAATTACTTTAAAGTATATACAGCCCAATCATTTCCAAAAATGAATATTTCTTTGGCGACACAAGTTTTTAGTAAAAAGTTTTAGCCACCAATACAATTAATTATTGTATTAATGGCTTGTTGCAAACAATTAGTGGAATATTGGATTTGTGAGAAGACATGAAGTGTACAAATTTATTTCTAATGAGAAATAGATAAAATCAAGATCCCATTGAAAATCTTTTTCCTAAAATTCACTAAAAATGCAGTTTTAATCTTTCATCGGCGATGCATTTTAGACTGTCACTGCAAAGTGTAATTCATCATTTAACAAATCATCTGAAAAATAAAATTTCAAAAATGATGAGGATGTTTACATTTTTGAATGAAGCTATTTAAACATACATACATAGATGCCTATAATAATCAGCCACCCATGTTATCTTTAAATACACAAAACAATTGTACTCTTAATTCATGAATCAATTTTTAATATTTCAGGCAAGGTTAATTTAGAAATATGCTTGTTAACATTTTTTGTATTAACATTTCTGTATCAAATGCTTCCTTCACTAATTACATTTTGCTTCTCTAACAGCTGCACCACAGGCAATACTAGTAAATACTCTCTTTCTACCAGGCTGGCAGTCAAATTTGTGGAACTGCAGTTTTCATTATTTTGATACCACCCATTAATTTCCATTTGACATAGTTTTCCATGCCATTATTTAACTGCAAATTAAATATATGTATATATTTTAATATAATATGAAAAAGTAAGCATAGGTATTTATTAACAATAGTCAATAAAAATCAGGAACGATAATTTTGCATTTTAATTTGCCTTAAATTGCCATGGATACTACAACTGTAAGTTGACAAGATATATTTTGATTCAAGTAGAATAAAATGTAATTTATTTCTATGGTAATGCTACTTTGACATTAAATCCTAATTTATTAAAATGACACAAAAAGTCAAATTGATACCTGGGTTTTATTGACAGTAACTGCACCTACTTAACTTAAGGCAGAGTATGTATTTATTCACACTTGAGAAAAAAAATTAAGTTAAAAAAATCTGAAATAATTCATCCTGATCTTAATATCGTGGAATGTGTTTCTTGTTAAATTGATAAAAAGTTGCCTATGGGTTTTTGAAAAAATATAAAAAGTGGTTCTTCATAAATTATGCTGGACAGACTTTTATGAAATTAAAAACTTTAAATTTATATAATTACATGACTAAATAATTTTAGAAATAACTTGAACTTAAAGCTGTACAATTCCACAATTTTTGATTAATTTCATAAAAATGTCGTCCATAAGGGCAATAAAATATGCAAATTCTTTTTTTTAGTTTTTCAAAAAGTAATCATTTTAAATGCTATACTTCAATATGAATTTTTTCAATCTTTTGTTGAACTTGTTTTTGATTTCTTTGAGATGTGAATATTAACCTTAATATCACTACACATTAAGTTGCAATTATCAATATTTAATTACAACTTACATTAAAATGATCCTCACACAAAAAGCACTGCTCATTTTTGGTATTTTTAAAATCTTTCCTGGCAGCAGCAAATCATTGTTTTCTAAGTTTTTCCTCCCTTTTTGGGAGTGTTTAAACTAACATTTACACATTTTCATATTATACACTAACAATAGTAACCGCATAAAATTGAAATAAACTCAGATGAATTACCGATTGCTGTTGTTTATAGATGACATGCTAGTTTTGTTTACTTATTAATAACATCACATACTTAACCCAGACATTAGATGCGTTTTGGTGGCAGCTTTAGTAATTTTAAATTAAATTTATTTTAATTCATAATATAACAAAAAAATAGAAATGTGTTGTAGTATACAGTATACTTAACACCAATTATATATTTGATATTGTAAAGTTTATTATTATTGATTCATTTTTACTCATTGAGATTCAATGTAGTTATCACTCAGTTATTTACATACTACATAAGAAATCTATCTAAATATGTGAAACTGCATTCACAGGTATCCAAAGAAACTGATCATATTGATCGCAACTAAGTTACCACTGAATGTTTGGAAATCTACTTTGCTCACCAACAAATTTTTATTATGTTAACGCTACTAATTCACAGATACCAGCACCTTTTGATCATACTTTTAAGTTTTTTGATATAATCCATATTTTCCTATAGCATTGTGTTTCTAATATACAGTGAGAGCAACAATAGTTGTTCGAAAAATCTACTTTCCACTGCTGGTCATACCAATACTTACATCTAATGTACTCCAATTTGTTTTGTCAATAATGAAGTCGGATAAATTATTAAAAATATAACCTAATTTTGTTTTATTAATTTTTGGATTGTTTCTACTAATAAATTTATTTTCAATTTT
>JAHWXV010142511.1:0-13952 GCA_024586415.1 Phrixothrix hirtus
CTTAAAGGTGAATATTTTGAAAAACAATAAAAAAGTTTGTTCCAAAAAATTTGTTTTCTTTCCTAGTTTTTGTAACTACTTAAAAGGCAACCCTCGTACTGATGAGACTTAAGTGCATTATTATACCCTGGAAATCAGAAATCAATAGAAACAATGGGTAGAAACTGGTTTTTGGGTGCACCAAACTGGCACCATCGGCTGCTAAAGTCAAGAAATGCTTGCCTTCTAAGATAGAACAAAGTATTATTCATTGTTGGTGGACTAGTTGAATGAAAAATCAAAGAAAATTGCCCACATTTTGCAAAGAAAATAATTTTGTTTCACCACGGCAGTGGTGCAAAAGTACATGGATTGGATTTCGAAATGCTTCCGCATGCCCCATATTCACTTAACGTGCCTCCTTTTACTATTTATTATTTCCAAACATGAAAACTTGACTTTTTCATCCAATGAATATCGTTGAAATAAGTGTTTTACGTTGGAGCCCCCCTATGCTTATTTCGTTTTTATCTGACTTATTGAACTATGCCCGCACACAGTTATTGTAACATGTGGAAAAATTGTAATCATTAAACTTTGAAATTATCTAATAGAATCCTCGTCTGCTGAGATGATCGTCTTAAATTGTAAACGAAACCGACCGCTAATCAGACGACCTCGGCCTTCGCCGTATGAACCATGACGTTGGTGCATACCCAATTTCACGCCGGGAGAGCGGACATGTCTAGTCGCTCGGTTGTGTTTGTACCATTAACTTAAGGTCTTTAAATTAGAAATTTAATTCACACCATGCCAATGTTTAACAAAAGTTTCAGAAAATAACAAAAATGCAATCTCAAGCAAGGCTTTGGACCCCTTATAAGGTAGGCGAAACGTTTTTAATACAAACATAATTAAATTACTGGATGTTGCATCGCTTAATATGAAATTTTTCATAATGGCTTTGTTAAAAGCCTATAGTTCAATTTCAAACCATATTGGCAGGGTCAAAAAGAAAAAAATGCTAAAATATCGAACAGAGCTTAAATCAGGCATTTTACGTCAAAGCTGTTGCAGTGAACGAAAACAACAGCACTTCTATTAATCCCTATACTGTAAAAATTGATGTCGAAAAATACCAAAACTTGAAGTGGCGGCTTGAATGAGACCATTCCATTCGGAATTTTAAAGTATACCAATAATTTCCTATGGACGATATCCGACTTAAATAAAACAGCGTCCAACTTAATTATCTAACAAAAAAAGTTCACTGTTACTGCAAAATCAAAGTCATCGCCTTTCCTCCATAAAGGTCGACTTATAGTGAATTCGACCTGGTGCAGATTATTAAAGTGCTGCGTATTCGACTCGTGTGCTCTATGAGACGACAAAATTAATTTAATTTGTGTACATCTTGAGAGTAAAGAAGAGAAAAAATTTAGGGTTCAAGCGAGTGGATCTTGCTTTGGATAACTTCCACGAATCGAACCTAAAGCGCTATATTAATAAATGCTCCCCCGCTCAATTTGAGAACGATCACAAAAGCTAGTCATGAATGAGCGTGCTAAATAGTCAAACTAGTTTATAGCAATTTTTTAAATAATAACTTTCTGTCAAATAGTGCAAAACGTGACTTTTGTTACATTTACAACGATTGTAAACGTTAACCAAGGTTGATTACGGTTGGTATTTAAATGGGTGACAGCTTAATTATTTAAAAAAATGCGAAAAGGTACTTTTGTTGAATTTACAATGGATGGCAATATTTAATCAAATTTGGGGGCGGTAAGTATTTGGATAACTGATAGCATAATTTTTTACTTCCTTTTACCCTGTATCAAATATAGATCAAAGAGAAATTATTGTTTTCTTCCAAAATTTTTGATGTCCAGTTTTTAGCGGAAATGCGCGTTTTGGGGTACCCAAGTACGAAAAGTGTACGAGTACGAAAGTGTGTGTGTGTATGTTTGTGTGAGCGCGAGCGTGCGCGTGCGTGCGCGTGCGTTCGCGTGCGAGTGCGAGTGCGTGTGCGTGCGCGCGTGCGTGTGTGTGTGCGTGCGTGCATGTGCGTGCGTGTGTGTGCGTATGCGTGCGACTGTGCGCGCGTGCTTGCGTGCGTGCGCGCGAGATTTCGTGCGTGCTTGCGTGTTAGTGTGCGTGTGTACGTGCGCGTGTGCGGCCGTGCGTACGTGCATGCGTACATGCGTGAGTGTGTGTGTGTGTGTGGGTATGTGTGAGCACGTGCACGAGTGCGTATGTTCACGCGTACGGGCGTGTGTACATGTGAACAGGATATCTCAAAAACTAAACGCCATAGTTAAACAAAATTTTATATTTAAGTTTATATCCGTCCACACGCAACCGCAACAAATTATTTAAAATCGGATAACCGGAGGTGCCACTTTACTCTTGTCATTTTTTAGTTTTTTACAATTTTGTCGAAAGCCGCTTTTACGATTGTTTTTTAATTTACTATAATCTTAGCCAATTAATGCCCTTTCATATAGTCTAAGCGGTTTTTCAAAAAATTTTCGGTAAATTGAGTAATCGGAAGTAGCTTTTCCGTTAACTCTGAATAAAATAACTATGAAACTAAGGAAATGAAAATTTAAATTAAGGTCACAATTACTTTTGTTTCCAAAATCAAGAATTTGTTTAAAATCGACAAATCGAAAGTACCACTTTATGTTTGACATTTTTAAATATTTCCCGTATTTTAAGTTTTTCGCGATTTTCTTAAACTTAGTATACATCTTAGCTTTTCAATTACGTTTTATATCGACTAAGCAGTTTCTCTAATAAATTTCTGAAAATCAAGTAACCGGAAGTACTTATAGTAGTAATCGTGGATAATACATCTCAAAATCTAAACAACGTAGATAAATTAAATTTTGTATTTAAGTTTTTGCTTTCCTAGCACACGACCGCAAGAATTTAGTTAAAATCTAATGACCGAAGTGCCACTTTATTCTTGCGATTTTCTCGAAAACGGCTTCTACAATTTTGTTAAAACTTACTAGGATTCTAACATTTTTGATGCCCTTTCACATAAACGTTTCGGTTTCTCTGAAAAATTGCATTGAACCCTGTTATCCAAGGAAGTCTCTGGAGTTAAGCAGTGTTTTGTATGCCTAGTAATTTGGCTGGGTTACCGTTGCAATTATTGATCCCAAAATAAACGTGAATAATATTTTAATCATATGTGGACATTATTTGCACATAAGAGAAAGTCATGTGTTGACTCCACCAGATTTTTAAATAAACTTTTAAAAAATTCAAAAGCTACTTTTATTATCTTCACAACGATTGCAAAAGTTAAGCAAGTTTGGGCGTGGTAAGTACTTGGATGCCTGTTCACTTAATTTTTATACTTATAATAAACTTATATTAAAAATTGTAAAGAAAATATGTTCTATTTATTTGCTATAATATAAATTATGCTATATTAATTACAGACAAGTATCAAAGGTGAAATAATACCTCAGCATTATATTTAGGTTATAGAAAAATACGTTAAGCTACCGCCGTTAAACCTATATCATCATATATACAGAGTGTTCCAAAAATAAGTAACACCGCGCAAACTGTGGGTACCTTAAAACTTTTCTCATAATTTTTTTTCAAAAACATTTTCTAAATTTAAAAAATTTAAATTATATAATTTGCTCTACATGCAATCCTGTCAACTAAATAGAAGGAATTAATATGCTTATTAAAACATGCAATGTTTGCTTTGGACGTGCTTGTAGTAGTGTGATCTATAAAATTTCTCTGGCCTCGTTTACTTTCTTTGATATAACAAAACAATTTTAAATCGGTCATTTCATTTTAAAATTTCATTTTTAAACATATGATTGCTTGTTACCAAAATTATTTGTTAAAAACACTAGATTTTAAATTGTCTTATCAAAAATGCGAGACATGATATTAATATAATTAATTTTGTTTTAAAATTTGGAACGTGTTCAACGGAGATATTTTAAAATAGAATAAGCGATTCTTTTTATGCCCACCAATAACAATATTATTGTAAACAAAATTAACAACTGGAAAATATTTTATTTGTTTTGCTTTGCAAAAATGATTTTTAAATTTTTCGTTTACCTGTTAGATTCGTGTTCCAAAGATTGAGGTAAAGTCACATAAAATGCATTTAACATTATCTTTTGGTATAAATATTTTTAGAAACAAACCCATATTCTTAATTCAAAATATACCGATGAGTAGTACACATCAAGATATTACTATCCGGCACGGTGCACACGCCATGGTTGTACGATACTATAAATGTTAATATTTCAAAAACATACGTTTCTGAAAAAAATTTCATAAGCATATTTTGTTCTACAGGTCATAGGGTACCCACAGTTTGTGGGGCGTTACTTATTTTTGGGACTCTATATAAACGCGATGTTGCTACGAAATCAAAAACCAGATAAATTTTTGTTTCACGTTATCCCCTTCCGCCATGGTTCTTAATTCTTATTTCAAATAATCATTTTGAACAATTACTCCAAAAAAAAAATTGGGACTTGAACATTTATTTTGCATATTTTAATTGCACATATATGTTGTCTTAAAATTTTTTTGTCCTGCCCTCGTGTTCACATCAATACCAAAAGCTTTTCAACTCGTAAGAATCTTCCCTAGTTTGTATCCTCCAAATTTGAGACCAATGCATTAAGGCGTTTTTGAGTGATTGTGAAGGAAAAATCCAGCACAGATATAGATAGGCATCACTCGAAAATTAACATGAACGTCTTCAAAGGATCTCAAAACGTGTGGAATTTTGACCCAATTCTAATAACTTCCTTATACTATTGTATATCGGGAAAATTAAAAATAAATTCAACTTGCAGCAAAAATCAACGTCCGTATAATTTTGGTTTATGTTTATCCATAGCACATGATCTGAGTGCAGTGAAATACGGCATCGTTAATTTTTACGCGCTATATGTAGAATATTTCTATCTCATTGCAAGAATGCATGCGTTTTATCACTATGTTAGTATTTTCAAGTTACCATTAGATAAATGGCACTGCATAAAACGCGAGTGGAAATTAAATACATTTCATGAACTAGATTTATTTACAATTAAAGAATTTTTTATATTTTCTTTTACAGTTCAATTTAATCAGACAAATAGTCCCATGTAATGTTTTAATACTTAAATAGCCAGGTAGAAAAACACATGTTAAAATTTAAAGAGAAGGATTAACAGGAAAACGGTCTAAACATTAGTAATAAATCAAAATCAACATTTACTATATAGTTTCATTGGGGTACTACAAAATATAACAAATCTAGAAAAACACAACAAATATACTAAGTGATTTTTTTCATGTTATTCTATAGTCCATTGCAGTTTATATCTTGCGCAGCTAATGAAATTATATTTAAATAACGAAAATTAGATGTTAATTCTTCTCTTATTTAATTCACTTGATTTCTTTTTAAATATTTTAATATTAGTAAAACCGCAATTTTAGTTTATATTAATTTTAGTTACTCATTAAATTATTTATAATATAATTGTGAACCAATAATTAATCTGTATCATAATTAAATTAATTATTAACTTCCCCGATTTACGAGTGCAATTGCACAGGGAAGTCATTAGAATGGGTCAACATTTTATGTGACAATTTCAACGTGTATTCGCGTTTTGTGGTCCCCTAAATTCGTTTATCTTAATTTTAGTATAATATCTGTGTCTGTTATCTATCTAGATTATTCTTACACAATAACTCAAAAATTACACAATAAATTACTTTCAAAGTTAGAGAATACAAATTACAGGAGATTCTTACGAATGGTGATCGGTGCAAGGTGTTGGATGGTGAGGGGAATCGAACAAAACTTTTCAAGGTAACCAATACGTTTGTTTGAACCGTGTGAAATGACGCTTGATGTATACACATTGGCATATTTTTTTTGTTGTTATTTTCTAATATGGTGTTCTATCCACAATAACCCAAAAACAACTTACATATTACTGTCAAATTTGAAAAATGCAAGTTAGAGGAGGTGATTTAGAATTTAAAAGCTTTTGGTGATGATCGGCAAAAAAGGTTACTCTGGTGGGCGGAGGGAGGGGGAATAAGGATGGCATATATTTTAATTGCATATCTGAAAGAACGAATTGGAGTGTTTTTTTTTGCGTAATAGCTTGCTTGTCCACAACAACTCAAAAATGACTTACTTGATTCCTTTCAAATTTGAAGGTTAGAAATTACGCGAGGATTTATTGAATTAAAAAGCTATTAATGGAAATTGGTAAAAAGGATTGGATAGTGTAGGAGTGGAACAAAAAATTTTCAAGTTAGCATATGGTGGATTTTAAATAAAATTCCGTAGATCAATTAATAATCAAGTCGCAAGGAGGGGATGTGCAACAAAATCGCATTTGTACATGCCATATCTTTTATTTAACCTATATCTAATGTGAGGTGTTTTAATGATATTATTGCCTAGTTTTATCCTCGATGTTTATTTGTACTTCAATCTGGAATTAATAAAACATAGTTGGTATCAATGTAATTAGATATAATCTATTCTATTAAATAATTATAATCCCGGTGTTTAAATGTGAAGAATTTTTAATAAAGATTAGGCGTTTACCCATCCAAGTATTTACTGGTCCTTAGCTTTTGTGAACGTTGGAGATATAATAAAAGCAGCTTTTTACGCTTTTTAAAAAAGTGCATAATTTAAATAATTATGCTTCACCCATCCAAGCCTTGTTGGGCTTTTCTGATAGTTTTAAATATAACAAACGTAGCTTTTTGTATGTTTAAAAGAAGGTTATTATTTAAAAAATTATGCGATCAACTATTCAAGTATTTATCTCGTTCAATAATGCCCGGCTTTTGTGATCGTTGGAAAAGTAAATGACTTAAATCTAATTTGGGGAAGTTGTCCGAAAAGAGGTCCACTCGCATTAACTCCCAATTTTTAAGGTTTTATTTATGCTTCGATTTGAATTTTATTTAAAAATAGCTTGTATCAAACAAAGCAAGTAATCCTACAAAAGACAAATAAAAGTTTGAGGATCTCAAAGTAGAGGATCCATTCTTATCTATGTAAAATTGAAGTATCGGTGATCACTTGAAAAATATTTTTGTCACCGCTGAGCAACTAATTTATTAATTGTTATCGATCTGGTAACGACTGTGAAAATAGCTTAGTTGGGTTAGTAATTGCTTTTATTATTTAACGAGGAATAGACGATTTTTTAATGACGTCTTCTAGATAGAGTAGACAAAATAACAAACAATTTATGTAACTTGAAAATTTCTTTCACGTGTCTCTCGGCGCTGCGCTAAGGGTAGTTTCTTTCACTTTTTCTGTGACAAATTTTAATAACTATGTTATTAATAGCGTATCTGAAACAAACGTACAGTTAATTTTTAAAAGGTAGTCTACTTACCTTTTTCCATTAAATCGTCATTAAGCAATGTTTTCTAAAATCAGCCTTCTTGTACCGCGATAGCTTTGTATTGATATTATTTTCTGAATCAAAATTTTCTGATCGAACTACATTACAAAAATAACAACCGAGCAATGAAAAAAATAATACTAATGAAAAGCATTGGTGTTGGTAGGACCGGGTACGTTAAATGTGATCAATGCTATCCGATTATAACCGAAGGTTATTCAGTATGCCGTTTGGACTGCGCAGCTAATTTTGTTTTAAGAATTCCTAATATCGTTGTTATATCGATACGTAATCAATATATTAAATAATATATTGTTAATTGCATGACATTTTAAATATAAAAATAATTTGCCTTCAAAATAGTAAAATAAATATATCCTTAAGTGAAAGCTAGTTTAGTAAAGATATACCTATAAACAAGATTTGTAGGTAATTATGTAAATATACAACCTGTGGCTCACAGAAAACTGCTTCCGACAAAACAACGCATTTCCAGTAATGCATAAAACTTTAAAATTAAAGGTAGGACTATTTATTAGTAATCACGAACGTGAAACAAATTCTCAGAAATGCTATAATGATTAAAACCCCACACCTGACACCAATTGTTGCCTGCAATCGTTTATAAAGCGCAAATTAAAATTTACTGTGGTTATATACAGTCATTATAACAGTGCCCGCTCGATTTCAAATTATTAATTCGAACTTTATAAATGGTTGAAGGCAGCAATATATTTGTTTTTTAAATACGTAACTCCTGTACTTACGTCACGCCTCAGTAATTATCTCGCCAGCTTACATCAATTTATTTATTTTTATTCTGAGGAGGAGCTACTTCTGAAAATTTGAGCTCTGTGGAGTTATGTTCAACCATTTTTAGTACGTCGCTAGCAGAAGCTCTTACATGCACGGAAGTGGTGGTGTTTTTTATTTCGGGAATCCAAACCACACTTTATAGTTGTCCGTGTGAGAGCAGTTGCAATTTGTAGACTTCGCTGGCGTGGGTTTTGGCTTTTC
Organism: Phrixothrix hirtus; assembly: GCA_024586415.1. NCBI lineage: Eukaryota > Metazoa > Arthropoda > Insecta > Coleoptera > Phengodidae > Phrixothrix > Phrixothrix hirtus. The sequence continues at coordinate 8,436 of JAHWXV010142511.1, forward strand.
ACTTTATACACGCCGGAGCAGCTCGTCCGGAACCGGTGACATTGGATCGACGGGGTTTTTCTACACAGCTATCTATCGTCAAATAGATGCCTTTTGTGACCTTGAATATGTTCTTGTTCATAGTAGATTTTTCAAGTTCTACGTAATTAAGTGGAATGGGCACTTTATCTGGCCTTCTGTGCATTCCCCACACTGATACCGCCGAGAGTTCCTTTGCCTTGAAGCTTTTTTTGGTTTCCTCGTCGGAGACAATTTATGGCAGGCCGCTTATAATAACCCTCGGCGTTATTTTACTTTGGAATTGGAGAGTGTGGCAAGGAATGTTCGTTTCCTTGAGGTACGATGCAATACCTCGATGGTTCATCTCTGTGGTGAGCGGACTTTCATAGCCAGAGCAAGCTTGCTAGTTCTGATCGTCGTTATACTTATTGCTGCTAGGTCGCTGGCGATGCATATCTGTTTGTTCTTCTCTCTAATGACAATTGCAGGTACACTTGGTTCTTTCTTATGGGCACAGCGGACTCGAATTTGTTTATCATGGTAATTTTAACTGCCAAATCTTCTGCTCATATACGTCAAGGACTCTTTTCACGCCTTCCTTTTCTCCTTTTAACTTCCTCAAAGTCCTCTGTCTCAGAAATCTTTTTGTCGTCTTCGACTTGGTTGTCAGAAGAGTAAACCAGATTTTGAAACAATTTTTTTACTTTTTACTTTTTTACTTTTTTACTTGTGGAACCTTCCCTGGCTCGGATATTGTTTGAATGGCCGTATCAAGAGCTTTTTGACATCGCAATTCGTTTGTTAGCACAGAGATTCTGCACTTGCAAACAACGTTAATGTTGCAATATCGATAACTGATTTTGCACTTAAGAGATATATTGCACCCGACCCACTATTCTAAACAGAAGGAGCCTAAGCTAGAATATGTTAAGTTTGCAGGAGCTAACAAAAAGAATGTACGAACTCGGCTAAACTTTACTACAAACGTAACAGAACTTAGAAAACCAAATTGATTATGTTTTGTGTGCCGTAAAATGGAGTTATTTGAGAATTTCGTAAATACATTATTAATTAATTTTTAACAAAGGTTCAAGTAAATGTTACAAAAGATACTAGCCTCAACTAACAAAGGATGGAGCGTATACAGGGTGTCTCAAAAATAAGGAGCATTATGAAAACTGTAGATAGTTTATGAATTGTAAGACAATTTTTTCTTTAAATCCATGGTTTAAGAGATATGAATAATTGCAATTTCAAATCCGACCTGCAAGCTTACCACGGCAGTGTTGACCCGCCGCACCGACGAATAATCCGTGTTAATATCGTTGCAGTACATGATAAGCTTTAGTCTATCGCAAACATTTGTGTTTATAAGACGTGTTCTTAAAATTATTAAAAATGTTTACATTACAAGAATAAAGTGATATGACTTTAATGTATGCGGAATGTAATTATAATATTTGTCGAACAAGACGCACGAAGGTTTCCTTTAGATTTCTTTATGTAGTTACATAAAAAATGCTATGTATGTCAATCCAGTCAAGAATGAAGACGATTTGCGGGAACCAATTTTCGCGTGTATAGTAATAAATATTGTTTTGTTAAAATGCAATTTTTAAATAGTAGTGAGATTCATTTATAATATCAAAAGAAATAGACGGAACTCACAGATTTCCGTTTATTAGACAATTAAAATTAAATTAACAATTGTTTCTGAGACTAATTAGCTATTTTAAAAATATTTATAATTTAAAATAATAATCTGGTGGTTTTATTGCATGAAACTACATTTAACACAAAATATTTCAGGTCTAACACTTTCTACATAATATTTATATGAACATAACGTGCTTAATAAAATAAATATTCTTGAGTAAGTCAAACTATAAGCACGTATTATAATATAATACGTATTTATAGTACATATTACGTATATGGGCCAATGCTTAGTTGAACTTGTTTTTAATTCCGTAATATGCTAGAATTGATCGAATGAAATAATAACAAAGTTTTTATTACGTTAGATGTATTTGCCAAATTTGGCTTTATATAGCAGCATTAGTTACTCTGAGACAAGATACTCCTTATATTTGAGACACCCTGTATATATTTTAATCCCGGTTCCCGTTCCCATTTAAAATCCAAATATTAACAAGAGAACACCGTCAACGGAAGAATTAAAAGAAATTGAAATTTCGTGAATTTGTAAAGGGGTTCAACGTAGGAACATTACACCTTTTCTAAGCGGTCCACTCACTGGCATACGAGGGTTGGGGCACCCTAAAGAAAGTGCTACCCCTACACATTGTAATAAAATCTTAAAAACTGTTGAAGATTTTTAATGGTATTCAAAATAGTATACTAAAATGTGGCGAAATTATTGTTTCAAAAACTATTAATTTTAAGAGAATAATTAGCTAAACCCCTCCCTTTTGAATCAACAATTGTTACCTTTTTGTACGTTTAAAATTATTAAACATTTGTGTTACCTTTTTTCAATATGTTCACTAGTTTTTGAGATATTAACAGAAATATGTAGTGGTAGCACTTTGTTTAGAGCACCTCAACTTCATATATCGGTGTTTCAATATTCCTACATTGAACCCCTCTAGAAATCCGCACCGTGGTCAATGTTCCCTTGTGGGGCTTTCTTATCAAATATATGTACGTTTAATGAACCCCACATAGACTGGATAAAGTTATTTGGGAATTAATTTTATTACATTTTTCAATAATCTATAACCTATATTAATAAATTTGAGGGAAATATACTAGATGAAATAAATCTTAAAAAAACATATTAAAATCGATGTTAAAAAAAGAATTTTCTACTTCCTGTACTTACAATTTTTATCTTTTCGAATGTTTGAACTATCACATAATTTAAATCTGCACATCAAGGAGGCAGGAAGCTGTAACTTTTGTTGAACTTCTTTAGGAAATTTACGTCAATCATCCCACTACTCAGTTCTTTTGTGATCTAGACAATAAAATATCTATTTCCTGCAATCATATTGCAACAAAATTAGCAATGTTAAACAGTCATCCAGCGGAAATTTCGGTGACAAACTATGCTCTAGATCAGCTTTAATCAATAGTTTTAAACTTATCTGAGCTATTCTAGAAGTAACAGTTTAGATGTAGTAGATCAATTACAGCTTAATTTAATTAGTTCAGAAATTGATATTTAAGATATAGAAAAATTGTTATGCCTTAAAATAAATATTAGAAATAAATGTATACGTATAGAATTATGATTAGTTGTAAATCGTAAATAAATTAGCGAGTCAAAATAAATAATTAAATAATTTTCAATATCATAGTTAACCCATTTACCTTTTTTAGCTTCTTTTCCGACAAAACTGGAAACCCATTGATGTTATCGTTTTAGTCACAAGCAGCATCATCACAGGAACAACGTACTTAGCTAGCAATGAGGCTGAGTTTTATTTGCGGTCTTTTAATCCGTGATGTGAAAGGCCTTGCCGAATTTACTTCAGATATACTGTTTCAGATTGTGCCTTTATTTTCGGACTAGCCGGAGTGTATTTCATTTAATATTGTAATGAAACTAGTTAACTGTTGAAAAGTCTTTATTTATATTTACTTAATTACTGCTATTTATTTATATATATTCGCTTAAGTATCTATTTTTCAGTACACTAATAATAAATGTTTCTACTTAACAAGGTAAGATTATAAGCAAAACTAATAACTAAAGGAATTTAATCTGCTATTTATATAGAAAGAGAAAGTCTAGAGCAGTCTACATTAGTAAAGAATAAAATTAGTCATAATGCTGATGTAATAAATTCCAATATCATTGCATTTATTTAAATATCAGTTACAGTAATGAGTCATTTGTGATTACATCATCTATTTTAGTTATATGAAACCCTCTACATTATTCTGGAATGTTCTACGGAATTCTTATTATTTTTAATTTTGTTACAATATATTCACTATTGCGTCCGAAACTAGCGACGATATCTCTTTGTGCACCTCGTGCACAATGTGGATACCATTTTCGGCAAGTTGCTTGTGCAATTTTTTAAGAAGACTGGCGAAAACATCCTTTTCCAAAATTTGCCTCCAAAATTTTTAAGTAATGCATAGTAAGGCACGTCAAGAGGTTACATTGCATACGAGTTTCTTACCTAACATCATTCCAAACAGCCTGGGAGAAGTGTGTAGACATTTTCTTCAGCTAACACTTTTTGCATTTGCTTGGTTCGAAAATAAGAGACCACAATTGAAAAAGCTAAGCAGAATTGAATTAGCCTCAGGAACTCCTTTAGTCTACGCATGCTATAGGGAAAGCGTTTCCATGTGCTGTCCCAGTGTACATCAAATTTTCTGCATTTTTGTTGTTCATTACCCTTTTGGGGTATCTTATTCCACGTTTAAAAATATATTTTTTGACACCGGGATTGTCTGTAAGATTTATCTTTTCATAGTTGACGATTGAAGGTGCGTCCATATGATTTAATATTTCTTGGCAATGAAAAATGTATCGATGACTTATCTGTTGGGATGGACATTTAGAAAATATATATTTGAGACAGTATTTTTCTTCCTACCGTTGATTAGGAACAGTTTACTTCTAAGCAGTCTGCATAATGAACAATTATTTATTACATACGGCATCCACGGTGTTTTCAAGATTTTCTTTTGTGTAAGAATTGTGGGGTATAATTTTTTCTCTTTCGGCAATTGCAGAGTTTTAACAATCATTTAGTTGATCGAGTGGCTATCTAATTATTTATTTATTTATGGCCAATGGTCAACTAATTTAGTTTGGGGCAGCTCTTGCGTGCAACTTAAATGACACGTACAATGAGTATAGTTATTTATCTTTCACCTGGTTATTTTTTCGAACAAATACAAAATGTACGTTTATAATTTATTTGTTAAATACGATTTAAAATTTGTGATTTTCATGTACTACATAACAAAATATAACGATAAAATAATAAAAATGCAATAAAAGAAGTAATTAGATCAATTAAAATAAATGATATTTAAAGTATTTAGATATTAACAGCTTACAAGAATGAAAGCTTATATTTACAGAAAATAAGATATTTATTGCTAAAAGGTTGCTCGAATACTAAAGGGATTACATACTGTAACGAAACTAGGTAATTGTTTTTCAATGTTTATTTATATTCACTTAATTCTACAAATAGCTATGTACACTAACTTATTTTAAATATTTAATTATTTATTTTACAATGCACCAGCAGCAAACATTTATTTATAATTCAATTTATGTATATTTATATTTATATCAGTAATGCACAGTACAAGGTTCTAACAATAACTACCCTAAGAGAACTCAATTCGCAGCTTATATAGGAAAGATATTCTAGAAACAATTGGAATAGAACATTCAAGAATATTACTTAAAATAATGTTGTAATGCTATGACTCATTGCTGACATAATTGAATTGACAGACATAAATTACTGCAATGAGTCATTTGCGGATTACATCATCTATTTTATTACAAAGAAA
>JAHWXV010142528.1:0-16196 GCA_024586415.1 Phrixothrix hirtus
TAAATAAGAGACGCGATATTAAACCTATTTTCCGACTCTTTCTACAAATTAGATGTCCATGTGTGAAAATACATCATGTGCAAATTGTTTTGCTGCAACTACTCTGCTGATGTTAATTAATTATTATTTTCAGTTGTTTGGTTTAGTTTTGGTACATGGTTGCTTCTCGTCGTCCTTCGCTTTACATGCTGCCGCTAACGTATACTTCTTGTCAGCTGAACATCTTCTTGGCTGCGCTGGAAATGTTCGTGGTTTATGAAACATTAAATGCCGTAAACACCTTGAAAGAAGTTTCTTTGCTGCCCTTCAGTCAAGGCCCGTGTGAGTCATGTTTATATTAAAGATATGAGATTACATTGTAATCATTTGTTACGTATTATTTATATTATTCTACGATATCAGTCTAATTAGCGTTTTAACTGTCAAGCTACTATTCAAGCTTTATTTTTTTCGAGAACGATGGTTCTGTAATTAATTAAACAGGGTATTGAATCAACTTCCTTCGGTTACTGTATAACAACTTTGTTTGGTAAAGTACAATGAATTTTAAGTGTCATTTTTATATGATTAATAAGATAGTTTTATTACCGCAGTTGGAACGTTAATTGTTAATATGTTTAAAGTAGTTGTATTTCTACACTTGCAATTATCAATCAATTTGTAAATTTCAGAAATGTTTTCAGGAACGCTTTAATAAATTTTTGAATTCGATTAGCCTGGAGTAGACTTATTTGGGAATGTATTACTATTAAATGTTGGTTAATAATTAATTACATTTTACATTTATGTATTTCCAACCTAAATGCTAGATTTTCGATTGGACGGGGTGGGATTTTTGATTAGACCAATTACTAAAAATAATTTGAATGCTAGTAATTATTAAAACTATATACTGCAGCCATCTCGGAAGTTTGCGTGTAGTATAATTTTAATATATTTCGATAAAAACTAAATGCCATTTAAGAATTGTATGAAATATAAGCTTTATAATGTTCATGCAATGTAAATATTCATTCCGTCCTATTGTACATATTACCGGTTAAGTCAGCGGTATACACCGATTCGACTTCAACTGACAATGTGAACTTGAAAATACCTATTAGCTCACTTAAATTTTACGTACAATTATCCTTTATAATATATCCAAGATTGTTCATTAACTAATAGGACTACTTGTATTTCCTTGTCTGTTTAGTTAATTATAAATTTTGTCAAGATTAAGAACAAATATATACATATGTTTACATTTAAAATCAGTAGTCACTTTCAACTGAAGTTTAGCCAAATGACCTTGTAACGGAGAGCTTTGGTAAATTCAATCCTGCTTTATTCACGTACAAAGTCTACGTACAATTCCATGCGTTTACTTTCAGTCGAAGTGTTGGGGTCCAAGTTTTCAGATTATAGATAGGAAGAAGGCTCGTTCGGTGCTCGTTGTGTTAAGTTATACAGTATCAGTTGTAAAAGTTCAATGAAAGTTAAATTCATCTAAAACTAGCTTGACATTAAGTAACGGGGGTATCACAGGCGCGTTTAGCGTCATGGTCTACAACGATGCTCATGACACGTTAGCTCCTCGGAGGACGGAAGCCCCTCTTGAATTGCACGAGCACGTCAATGCTCTCAGGCCAGGTGTTCCGACACTACACGGCGAAAACCTTACACACACCACTGGGACACTTTAAAACGAGGAACTCACTCACACGGCCGATTATTACATGTACGCCCTACGCGTATTTTTAACTGCCAAAATGCGTGGCTCTTGCGACGCATTAACGCAATTATACCCGTCAAAATCCATCAGAGTGGAAACCATCTAGAACTATCCACATAATTTTAATACATAATTTTCCAAAACGTCACGGAGAATAGAAAAGCGTGTCTTACGTGCTTTATTCGACCGAGAAACTATACTTGCTTTTCATCGCCACGAAGCGTATAAGAAAACTCGTCTCTCGCGTTTTATTCCAAAGAACAACTCAACAAAATTGCTCAATTTACAGATTTATTTACTCTTTTTTCTATCGCCCGGTCAACCACGCCGGTACTAGGGAACACATGGCGCCAAATTTTAAAAAAAATTATTTACTAGACGTGGAACGCCAACAAAATCTGACAGGAGATGTGGAAATATATACAGAAAGGGTTATTAAAAAGGAATGTGTTGGATTTAAGAGGTGGTGCACTTTTATTTGCGACCTAGGTTGTATATTTTACTTCCTCGTAAATTGCAGTACGGTTTTCATCATGAATACTCTCAAAAATGAACTTTAATTATGAAAAATTATTTTATTTGGTTTTAAAACATTAATTTTAATCAGAACACTTTAAATTAACACTTTACTATGTAATTAGAACTGAAATGTAAATCTTGTATTCATATGAGTTAATTATTACCTCGCAGAAACTTTATTTTTTGTATTTTTAGGTTTTGATAAATAATTAATGCAGATTCAGTTTTAATTTTCAAGTTTATTCGTAATAAGTTGTGTATATTTTAAAATCATGTTATAAATTCTGTACAGATTTATTTACACATATTTACATATTTATTAACATTATAATTAAAGATTATTTATAATAAAGTAATTTGTACAATGGATATTTAAAAATGTCGTTAGCTTAATTAAGAACCTTCACAGAAATAAACGTATACTTTAGCCCTTTATTTTAAAACACGACAGACGTCGTATGAATGCATTAATTTCGATTTGATCAAAGATCAATGACATCGGCTCAGCTGCTTGCACATTAAAGATGACTGATGTTACACATTGTTATGCGGCAACGGCTTTACTTTTCAATGCCGTTACATTAATTCGTGTTGACATTTACAGTACCAGTTGTTCGGTTATTACCGTCTTTTAGGATTATTGATGTGAGTTTTGAGAATTCGACATCTTCAAGAAAATATGGAACAGAATACTGACTAAAAGAATAGCAAGACTATTTTTTTAATAGTAGCGTTTTGTTGGCCCAACGATTTTCAACGTCAATGGGTATTTGTTCAGGTAAGGATAACCCTAATAACCAAATTTAATTTATTGCTTATATTTGATTGCAAACGCTATGTCATAAATACGTGGTATATCAGCTGGTTGAAAAATGACTCATCCTGTCAATTTCTCGTGAAATGTTTCTTAGTAAATGAATTTAATTAAATAAATTTAGTTGTTACAATCTTGTTTTAATATACGTTTACAATTAACGCCCTATGGAATAACTAATACTAAATCGTTTTGTAATAATTAATCCAATATATAAATTAAATATTACGTCTCAGCCGAATATTTCGCAGGTAACTACGGGTTTTAGCTTGAACGGCTCGTAATAAGTCTTATTCAAAACCTTCTTCGCTTGAAGGTGAAGAAAAGACTTAAAAATTCGAATTTCTGCTTTGGATATATATGATTTCCCAACGGAAGCATATTTCGACTTTACGTACACTTTGTCTCGTAAATCGAACAATAAACATAAACAGTGCAGTAGAATGATTAATTTGACAAGTTAATTATATAATTATGTAAAGGTACGATAATAATTAGGCAGGATGTCTTTAAATAATTAATTGCCTTACAAAACAAATAAAATTAATTACGAACTTATCTGAAAATAAAACATGGATTAATTAATCCGTGCTGATAGCTGAATAAACAGTGGATATGAAACTGTTCCTAAAATATGTATTTAATTAACGTTAAGTGGAAAATCGCTAATTATTAATTCGAAATTTCCATTTACTTGATAACGCAAGTATGCCAACAGGGGATAATCATAATTTATTTCCAGCAAGCAAACGAAGTTATCCAGGTCATGACCTATTCTTGAACTTTTTCGTTGTTTACATACATCAATTACTAGATTATTAGCTGTCTATTTATCTATAAACGAAGAAATAAATTAACTTTCAATTAATTACAAATAATGACGAAAACCTAATTTAATTAACCTAATGAAATGAAATATAGATACATACAGTGTGCTATCATGAAATGTTACATAAATCATTAGCAAAAATAAATTACATTCACGTATAACTAAATTTCAAGAAACAAAGTAGCTCTTTAATATGAAATAAACAATTATAATTAGAACAGTGAAGCTATTTTGCACTTAATTTCGGGTACACGTTACAATCTTTATCCTGCGAATATCAAACCAAAGGAAAACGAGAATCACGCGGCCCGACATCCGTATATGTTTTGAGTTGGCGTGTAACTATGACGCGCGCATGTACTTTATTTTTCTATAGACTAATTCTGATACAATATCCTGTGTTATTTCTGGATATTTAAATTTTATAAACCGACTAAGCCAGAAGAAGGAAATACAAGAATAAGCTTTGAAAAACAATAAATATTCAGTACCTGATCTAGAAATGATATGGCAAAAGAACATTCATTATTGTCAAGAGATCAATGACACGCTCTATTAACGTCTTATAAAATATGACTCTGAAGAATTAATTTCCTGATTACAATCAGTTCTCTTCAGAACCACGGAATTTTTTAAGAAGAATATCGTATTTCAACAAATTCTAAATCTAATTGAATGTTTGTTTGCCATATTACTTTTCTATTGATGCACTGAAAATTTCTTGTTTATTAAAAATTTTTCTTATACTACTTTCTTTTATGGCATACAGTTTCTATAAAATTTAAATTATCCAGTATTAATACGGTAAAAAATTTAAACTTTTCATTTTTCAATTTGCCAACCCTGTATATTTATATACTTTTTTCAAGAAAATTGTAAAAAACCTAAAAATGGCAAGCAACAATAAAATGTCATTTCCGGTCATTCTATATTAACGAAATTCTTAATAGTACATGTTAGGAAGGCAATAAACTTAAATATAAAATGTAAATTTTTTACATTTAGTTAGATATAGATATACACTCACGCACCCGTACATATAAACACACAGACTCATTTCTAAAAGTTTTTTTGCTTACTAGGCCCGAAAACATCTATTTTCTATTAAAACTTGGCATGGAATTTTTTGACTGAAAACATAACTATACTAACATGCGTCCTAGAGTTCTTTGAATCAACTCTTGTTGGGACTTTGACAATGTAAGTTTTCTTATTTCACACACATATTAAAATTAATAAAGTAAACCAACAAATGTAGTTTTACTAGTTGTCACCGATTTTTATAGATTACTACCAAGTTTGTATTTCTTATTTATTAAACGTGAAAATGTTCGCACATACGTCGGTCAGTGTAAAAATAACTTTCCGCAATAAATATCTTTTGTTTTTGTATGAACATTGTAATAATCAGTGACAACTAATCAAAATAACAGTTATTGGTATTTGTTTTGGCGTTTTAATTTTAATATGTGCGTGAAATAAGAAAAGATCTACCTTGTCAAAGTCATGGCAAGAGTTTATTCCAAGACTATTGGGACACGCATTATATTTCATATAGGGAAATAAAATGTAATAATTTTCAAAACTTGATGTCTAGAAAACGATTTAATTTAGATATAAGGTAGTATACCATCTTTTTAGAATTTCGCGATGAATTCAAATGACGCGTAAACTACATGGTATTTGATTATCAAAAATAAAAATGTTCTTTGCTGTGAGTTTTTGACATATCCTGTCAATTAATTTTCTTTTCCTCTTACTAAATACATAATGCAAGGTAAGAAAGAAGGTTGTGGTTTCGATCAAAATTTTCGATTTTGAGTTTTTAGTGAAAATGCCCGTTTTCGAGACAAACTAGTCCAAAAATCATGTTTTCGTTAATTAGTGTGTTCCTCGTGCGTTTTATTCATGTATACGTTATTAAATGCAGTTGAAGACAACACCTTAACTAATCTTTTGAAAACAAAATATTCGCAGATATCAACTGAACTATACAGATTCGATTGACGGACGCCCTAAACGCGATACGTATATAAAGTGAAACGTCAATTCATTCACGCAGTCATATAATAACGCATAGTTTGTATGAAATTCTAGAATTATTATGGTGTTTTCGATTTCTGCATACATACATAACGTATGCTTACCTACAGGGTGGTCCAGCGAAAAGTTTTCTTCTCGCTTAACAGCTGGTTGGGCAATTTTCTAGAGAAATGCTTGGACACGTCGAATTTGTTTTTGAGGGGGCACATTTTAAGCTTATTCTCTTTCCAATCTGTTGCTTCAACCTCCTAGCGGGGGCAAATCGCCCTCCAATATTTTAAATGGGAGGTGGAGTTGAGCAATACAAAATTTTGAAGAGCACAAAAGTCTTTTTATAACGATTCCATAATTGGTGGATTTAACTTAAACAGTTACTGCAGGAACGTCTTTAGAAACCTAAATCCTACATTTTTTGTCAGGAAACAGACACGTACGTTTTAGTTGTTAAGCAGCAAAACAATCACATCATTTAATGTTATTAGATTTTTGAAAGGGGTAAAACTCACTCCGACCTCAAAAAATGTTACATTGTTGAAGGGTAAGAGTGATACAGAATTCTAAAAAGTGACTCATCTCCATTAAATGACACGACATTTGTATATTAACGATTCTATTGAGACTTTACTTTAAAAAGTGTTTAAAATGTGGTGCATTTGATTTCATACAATAACAAAGATTGGGCTCAAATTTTTGGCAAACATTTGCCAGCATATCAGGTGTAATACGTTTGCACTCAACTATTATTCGTTCGCGAACATTTTCAACGGATTCACCGATGATCTAAAGATTCCCTTACAGGAGCAGCATAGTGCGGAGGTACCTCATCTTGCAAGACGTGAAGAAGATCAACGTTATCATTTGGATCATTTTGTATTATCTGTGTATGTTTTATGTCAATCACATCTTCTAGCATGTTTAAATACACTTTGCGAGTCAAGTTTCTAGGAATAGAAAATAGCCCTATAATATTATTACCTAATATGCCACACCAGACATTTAGCTTTTGTAGATATTGTGCGTGAACCTCTGTAGGTTACTATAATCCCAGTAACGGCAGTTATGCCTATTTAAAGCTCCATTTAAATAAAATATACACTCATCGGAAAAACAAATGTTAAATAATAAGTCCGGATCGTTAATTACTCGCTGACTAATGTTCCTATAAAACTGCAACCTTCTATCAAAGTCATCCTCGCTCAGTTCGTGTAATAATTGAACTTTATATAGATAGTATTTATGAGTTTTTAAAATCCTTAATATGGACTAACGAGACGTTCCTGAAACTTCAGCTATTTGACTGGTATTTTGAGTATGATCTAATGCTACATGCCTCAAAACAAGCACTTCCACAGCTTAATTTCTAATTGGTCGTTGTGGCTGGTGTTTTATACTACAACCCTGTTACTAGTTTGACAACATACGTATCACTCACATTTATATTGGGATAAGTATTATTAAACGCACGAGCAGTAAGCTTCGCTCAACTATAGTTTTGAAAATAAAGTTTAACTATTTCAACTGGATTTGGAATTGAATTACCCATTCTTTACAGTAAAATGAGAAATTACTTGGCAAACAACCACCCGAAATCAATGACAGTATTCAAATCACACGTTTCAATTGTTAGCCTATTAATCTAAGTTACCTTATCTCACAACTGCAAAAATGCAAAACATCTACCGATAACTATTTATTGGGAAGAATGTTTTTAGTGATAATCAAAATGTTAATGATTCCTATGCTGCTCAATGAATCAAATATTTTGTTGCTTACTTTAAAATTTTGTACCACTCGTAATCCTTTGCGGATTTATTTTGCTATGAATGAAGTTAAAGTACTCCTTGAAAGAACTAAACAACGAAATGATTGTGGTTTTTAAACGCCTAACAACTAAAATGTACGTGTCTGTTTTCTTAGCACAAAAAATTTAGGATTTGGGTTTCTGAAAACGTTCCTGCATTCACTGTTTAAGTTAAAAACGCCAATTATGGCATTGTTATAAAAAGACTTTTGTATTCCTTAAAATGATGTATTGCTCAACTCCACCTCCCATTTAAAATATTGGAGGGGTGGTTCACCCCCGCTAGGAAGTTGAAGCGGCAGATTGGAGAATATGCTTTAAATGTGTCCTCCTCAAAAGCAAATTCGATGTTCGCGCATTTTTCTAGAAAATTACCCAACCACCCGTTAAGCGAGGAGCAAACTTTTCGTTGAACTACCCTGTATATCATTTATACAAATCCATTTTTTCTCACAATTGGAAAATTAAATTACTAAAAACTTTATCTTAAAACCAGTATTTTTCCAATATTTAAATTATTTAATTTTTAGTTTTAGGTTAAAGCGTTTTTAGTTACCTATATCCTCTACTGTAATTCTTAGTAACTCTTGTAACACTCTATATGTTACATTTGGTTTAGTTCCTATTAAAAGGCAAAATTAGGAAATCATTAATTTTTTTTTTAAATTCTGTTATGGAATACACATTTTAAGTTAACATTGACAACGCTGCATTGACATTTTCAATTGTGATAGGTAATAACGTTCATATTTAGATTACATTCATTTTTGTATTAAAATATATCCAATATTAAAAATAAAATGTTTGCTTAATGAAAACGGATTGTTACCGACAGCATTTTGCGAGGCGAGGGGAACGGGTACACAAGTTCGCCTTGAACGGGCAGTAAGTCGTATTTGGGATTTGCTTGTGGCCACACACAATTCTTCCTTCCTTCCTTTTTGAATTACCTTATGTCTTAACTAAATTAGTAATTACCGTCAATGATTCCATCTTAAGAATTACCTGTTGCTAAAAGCAAATCTTGGCTGGTATGTTTTGCCATTATTAGCTTTCTTTGTTTTTCAGGGGTTCTTTTCTAATTTTTTTATATGATACTAGCCAGCTGATTCCTAGGGTAGGAGTTTCGTGCTAGAGATGCTTTGAGACAACTTCTAAGACCGTTTTTCAGTATTATTGTTAGTGCGGCTTTCAATTTGGTAAGTCAAACATAATTACTATTTATTTTAAATTCTCGCACGACTGTTAATTAGTGAATTGAGGACTAAGAGCTCGGAAAAATTATTGAGGTTCTATGTTAGTTAATTAATTGTTCCTACGATTGCCTATATGGAGTTTTCTTTATCTGGGATAATGCCTTAATTACGTTCATTCCTCAGATTGACTTATCAAATTGTCATCATTAGAGCAATTGCTGCCGTTTTTACAGAAGTTGTTCTCAAGTATCTCCCGACAATATATAATTAAATCAGCTACAATTTTTCGATTTTCAAAAAGGGGATGTGTTTAAAATTTGGAGGATTTTACCTTTATTCAGTATAATTTTATGGCTTAGAAATTATAACAACCATTTATTTATTTTTTTTTATATTATTGTTTCTCTCTTTGATGCAACGAGTTGCTATAAATTTTTGAAAATTCAATTTAAAGTTTTAACTTGTTATTATTAGTATAAACGACTTGTTTTTTTACTGAAAGCTGCTTCACACTTCACTTCTAGTTAAAATCTTGTTTTTCCTTTGTAAGTTAATCGGCCAAGCTTACTCACTTGTCTTTTGTTTCAAGTTCCAAATTGTTGAAACCTAAACATTTATTTAAGAAATTGATACTTGTAACGTTACAGTATTAACTGTATTCGAATGAAATCAACAGCTGAACAGCCATTCCATTGGAGCTTATCCTGCAACTTGATCCATCCACCTGACAAGCGTGGTTTGTTTGACCGTATTCTGCAATAGCATTTCGAGTCTGTCCGGGCGTTTGTGATGCTGCTGATTAACAATTAATACCGAATCATTCATTGTTTTTAAATTTAATAGTATTGTATTACTATCAATCAAATTTTTTAGAACTCAACTGTGATTAATTTTTCAATTTCAATTTATCGCTATTAAAGTTGTTCATTGTTAACATCTTTTATTTATTTGAATTAACAAAGCTTGCCTTTAATTAGGGAATATTTTAAGTCTGATGCTTTGCCAATTTACACTTTTATTTTTGTGTGTCAAGCCATAGTTTTTAAATTTAATATCTTTAGAGCGCCGTACAGAAATAGAAATCGTATGAAAACTTTCTGAAACTCATACCTAAGAGTCTTATTAGCCAGCATAATTTTTTTAACAGCAAAACCTTTTAATTTTACCTTTACTTACAATAAACCTTACAATTAGCGTCTAAACTACCTTACATTTAATTTTCCTTATTAAGTTATTTATCTATATTTCCCATCTTCCTCATCTTTTTCCATTATTAGGTTACATTTAAACATTATAGGTTTCAAAATTATTCATTAGTAGATTATAAGTGACACTAACTTACGCAAAAAAGGTTACACTCTGTAAAATTTTACCCATAGTTATTCTAAAAATTAGAAATTATGTTAGTTTGTTACTATTCAAATCAAAATAAATACTTGTAGATGTTTTCATACGAAAATGTACATTGAAGTGGTGTTCAAGATTTAATAGTTGTCAACTAACATTTCTAAAGTCCACATTAAAAAAGGAAACGTTTTAAATTCTTATATTCTATCATTATAGAGTCCATATTTAGTCAAATAGCATTTAATGGAGCGCCCATGTACGCAAAGTACCCGAATAAGGATATAATATGCTCATCCTATGAAATAACTTGTCGATCAGCTTATACGAAATCAAACAAATGCCTTTTAACAATATTTTTATTTATTACTTTATTACTGACCAAATTAATGAAAATAGTAGGCTTCTATGACTTAGTAAACAGGCTCCTTTATTTGTTTTATAAAAGTACGCTCCATTCTATTCTAAAATTTAATTACATATTGTTTAATGACGAATATTAAAAACTGGTCAAAATCTCGCAATTTATTTCACGGTGCAAAGATGAAAACTGCAGAAATTGCAAAAATCTGCTTGATGTATAAACTAAATAAATGCTTTAAAACGCTGTATGAAATACAACGTTGTCCAACTTACTAGACGATTCAAACATGACTTAGTGCAAGGGTCAAGAATTCTTAATAAATATACGACCATCTCTGTCAGCGACGCAGTAGGTGAAGTGCGAGAACTGCAAATTTATGCTAATTGTATATTTTCTTCAAACGATCAACATTAAAGCGTCTTAAGAAATTCTGTTAGAACGTTTTTATTTAACATCATGGGCACTTAGGCAAATTTTAACAAGGGGTTTGCATAGAGCGTCTACATACGGACGCTTTGTGCACATGGGCGCTCTAATAAATGTAATTTGACCAGGTATGGACGTCTTAATGGTATCTGGATGTATACACCGGGTGTCCAGAATAAATTGGGGTAGATGGGGATCTTAGGAACGGTAATAGATATAAATAGATATAAATAGGATATTTATGTGCTCACTAATAATCCGGATTTACATCTTAAAAATTAAAACCATTGCTGAGATACAGTTCGAAAACGAAATATCTGCGTTTTCTAAAAACATCAATATCTTATTTATTGTAAGAGATACACTCACTAAATATTTAGTGCAGGGGTAATAGATAAGGTGGACTTGTAAACTAACCTGGAAAACATTCTATGGCTCCTAAGTTTTACGCAATCGTATCGAACGT
Source organism: Phrixothrix hirtus (assembly GCA_024586415.1). Lineage (NCBI taxonomy): Eukaryota > Metazoa > Arthropoda > Insecta > Coleoptera > Phengodidae > Phrixothrix > Phrixothrix hirtus. Next base: position 11,517 of record JAHWXV010142528.1, read on the forward strand.
TTGTTTTTTTATGGGCGCTATATTGCATTTTTAAATTTTTGATATCGTAATGAAAAGCGCTTTTCAACCATGTATAACATTTCTATGTTTAGTGAAAAACAATAATCGCAAATTGCGAAATTGCAATTCGACCGAAGTAGGTCTTGATTTAGAGGATTGCTCCAACAATCGCACTAACTTTCAAACGGATTAACAGTTTTAGATCTCCCGGTGCAAAACAAGATGGTGAATCGCAAGTTTGAAATGGATATTTTTTCTAATAGAGATAAATATATGTTGACGTGTTTTATTCTTTTTAGAAGAAATGACGCGAATTTCGGAGAAATTTATTTCAATAAATATCCGAAAAGACGCCAGCCAGGTTGAAACATGTTCCGGCGATAGCGTGATAATTTAGTAAACCACGGTAGTTTCGTTAAGTTGAAAAGAAGTAAATATGGAAACGAAAATGCAGAACAAATGGTTCTACAAGCCGTAGTTGAGAAACCTCGTATCTCGTTACGCGAGATTGAAAGCATTATTGGCGTCTCTCGATCAACAGCTGGTAATACTTTAAAAGACCACAAATACCATCCCTATCGTGACCTTGCCCAGGGCTCGATAATGGTGATTTAATAAGAAGAATCTAACTTTGTCAATGGTTTATCAGAAAACATAAAAAAGTACCATGAGATGAGAGCCGTTTCACCAACTGTGAATTATCTAGTCGCAAAAATAATATTTTCTGGTCCAATTAAGATCCACAATTAATGCGTAGCATGAGGCAGCAAATCAAATGGGGATTTAATGTACGGATAGGCATCATTGGCACTCACATCGTTGAACCATTTTTTTATAATGAAAATTTGACTTCTGCAAGCTATTTAAACCGTTTGCAAACAGTATTAGCAGACCAAATTATGGAACTACCGCTGGCTGCCTTACAAAATATGTTCTTCCAACAAGACGGCGCCCCTGCACACAACGGTCAAATTGTCACAAACTTTCTGTACAACGAATATCCTGATAGATGTACTGGAAATCTAGGACCAGTTAGATGACCTGCTAGAGCACCAGATCTCACACCCCTGGATTTGTTTGCATAGGGCTATCTAAAAAGCCAAGTGTATTCAAGATCCGAGGAAACTGTAGAATAATTACGTACAGTAGTGGAAGAGGCAGTAAGTGAAATTGATCCTTACCAAATAAGGCAGACTTGTGAAGGAGTTTTGAAGCGATGTAGACTATGTATTCGGGAGAATGGTTGATTATTTGAATAGTTACTTCAATTTTGATGATTACTATAATTTGTTTTTTTGTTAGCTATCGTTTATTTAAATAGTTCTAATAAGTTCGACCAAACAGTTTTAATAAATCGACATCTATTTCGGTCAAATTGCAATTTTCCAATTTGTTATCATTGTTTTTTACCGAACATAGGAATGTTATACATGGTTGAAAAGCTCTTGACAATTTAAAAAATGTAAAAATCCAGCATGGCACCCATAAGGAAAACAAAAGTTCGATACGATTGCGTAAAGCTTAATAGGCGTAGAATGTTTTCCAGGTCATTTTTGAAGTCCTAATTATCCATTACCCCAGTCTTAAAAATTTGGTGAATGTATCTCTTACAATAAATAAGATATTGATGTTTTTAGAAATCGCACATTTTTTTGTTTTCACCGTCTCTCAGCGACAGTTTTAATTTTTGAAAATGTAAATCAGGATTGTTAGTGAGCACATAAATAGGCAAGTTACATCTATTACCGTTTCCAATATCCCCATGTACCCCATTTCATTCTGGACACCCGGTATATATATATATATATATATATATATATATAGAAAAAGAAACAGTGAGAGAGAAAGAGAGGGGAGTAGAGAGAGAAAGTTTGTCCAAATGAAGATAGTGCCAGGTGCTCATGCGTTAACAATAAAATTTCAATAATTAAGAACTTAGAATGATGGGAGTAGATTTATTATGATTTCTAATAATACCATTACTAAATAGCCTAGAAACATAAGAAAAAATTAATATTTAACATATTTCATTTTTGAATAGGTAAGCCAAGTTACACCGAGAATGAAAATTTCACTATAACGGGGTACAAATTGATTTAAATAGGATATTAAATAAATTTCATTAAATACATGCAGCTTAGAAGTAGGTTAGCATGTAAAAATAATTAAGTTGATTAAACTACCCTTATACATAAGTTTTAAAATTATAACAAAGAGGTTCATGTTTCTAGCAGATCGGAAAGATAAAACTTAAATATTTTCATTTTAAAAGATGTGGCCGTTTGGGGAGAATACAATTCTATCAAAACTTCTTGGATAGTTTTCTTAATCTGTAAACAATTATAAAAGTTAGATTAAAATACGCAATTGGTATTTAGTTACTGATAAACGATCAGATTGCAAATTTTGCAAGTTGGTAAGTTGTGGAAGTTAGCATCGATGCTGTTTGAAGGATTACTTCTTCAATTAGTAATTCCTGTAGTCCACAAATAAAAGAGGAGGTTTGCATCAATTAAGGGAATTTTTGTTTTTCTTTTACCTTCTCGATTAAATATTCTTATTGACAGAGGTGTAGTGTATTCTAACGATGATGATTAATTCCATAAGAGCTTAAAAAGATCATTAGAAAAATTATAAGCGTTAAATGTAACTTTATCTTTAAATGGAAGATAACGAATTTTAAAAGGAAAATATGAGAGAACAAACGACTCGTTTACTATTATTTCACTTATTATGGCGATCTAAAATAGATCAAAGCCTTATAGGTTTATTGAATTTAATTTTGGAAGTAAAATTAATTTTGACATAAAATGTTAGTGTTTTTATTTTTAAAAGACAGGAGTTTCTTAAGGGCATTAAAAATATGGAAAGTCTTGCTCTTGCAATACCAAATTTTGCAATTTTGAACGTCACAATGGCATATCTGTACATGTAGCCTATTCCAATTAAAAGAATTATTCCAGTTAATCTTGCTTCTGTTAATATTACGAATAGAAAATAGGGATATGATAACCAGTCGTAGTAGTATAACAGGTAACGTTCTAGCTAGTTTTGTCGGCCAGGGGGTGAAGCGGGTGCCAGAGGGGTTTGCTGGAGTGTAGCAGGGTAGAGTTTCTCCCCTCTGAGTTTTCTAAGAGTGAGATGCAGGAGTGAGTTTTACGAGAGTGTGAGAAGGATAGATTAAGAGTCGGGTAAAGGGTGTGTCTGCAAGCATCAGTAAGTGAGTGGGCATGCCTTATAATAATAGCTTTCCCAGTGTTGGTTAGATTGAGCTCGAAGAGTGGAATTTACGAGATGGCGCGAAGGATGGAATCAAGATAGTTAATAGGGCGTGTCTGAATAAAATATGGCCGCTAGTAGGTTATAAAGAGGCATGTCTTGGTAGTAAGAAAAAAATGGTGCGCCTACATGTATTTTAAAATATATATTAGTAAAATGTTAAAGTTAGAAAACAAAATGGTGCGCCGACTTGTATTTTTTTTAGTAATAACAAAATAGCGCGCCGACACATATATTTTTATATATTTTAGTAAGAATATAATAGTGCGCCGACATGTATTTCAAATATATATTAGTAAAAAATCGTAAAGTTAGAAAGAGAAGAAGAACAAAATTGAATATTAAAAAATCAAAGTTTGGACAATTCATTTAAATGCGATTGCTAGTATGCGCACTTAAATGAATTACACGTAATTTGCGTACGAAGCTTTATTGTTTTAAAAATGATATGTGTGTATGTAGGTAAGTAAGTAAGATAGATGGATAGATAAACATAAGATTGGTTAGAGAGGAAAGGAGATTTTTTGTTATTCCTTTTCTAATAAGACTAACTAATAAATGATTCTAAAAGCTTAATTTTTTCTAACTAATTACGTTTTATTTAAAAAGGATAGGTATGTTTTGATTCGAAATTAGAATTTTTGATGTTTTAGAGTTGGAAAATTTATACTTTAAATTAGACCGAAATAAATTTTAATTTACAAAAAAAATTGCTCAGAATTAATATAAATTATTATAAATCGTTTGTCATACATATAAAATATTTAGAAAGCGTACGCTCGTTATTTTATACGTAAATGGGTTTAAAACTTGATTTAAAAATTTAGATATTAAATTAGATAGAAATAAATCTGAATTTTACAAAAGAAAGTAAATCAAACTTAATATAATAAATATGTATTGAAATTTAAATAAATCGTTAGCCGTATATAACTATGATTTTAACGCTTGATCAAAAATTTACATGTTAAATTAGAAATACGCGATAAATTGTAATATTCGTTTACCATTCATATAACTGTAGAAAATAATATTGTATACGCGCGCACGCACATAATATTTTTAATATAAAAGACAATTTCAATATAAATGTAGTTAATATTTAATATATACTAAAAGGAGTGTTAACTGTTCAAACAAAGCTGTAATTCTGTAAAAGAAGTCTTACACGCGAGCTAATATTTCAACCATGTGTGCGGTTTCAAACGAATACGTTGTCACAAGACGAAATCGCAATAACGCCTGTAGCAGAAACACCAGTGTTTTTAGCAACGGCCGGCAAAGCTACAGTGGAGCGAGGAGTGGTTCTCCTATACTGCGAAGCTAAATACTGTCGGGAAAATAGGTCTAAATCGGTAAATTTGGGCGCCACTGTTTTCAAGACCACTGCAGACAGGTAAT
>JAHWXV010142549.1:0-10102 GCA_024586415.1 Phrixothrix hirtus
TTCGAAACGTTTAATTTTTATTAAAGTTACACAGTTTAACCAAAAAATTGTTTTAATTATGAATAATAACTGTGAAAGTTTCCATAAATATTTAAATAATATTTTAATTATTTATGAAAATCTGCACATTTGTATATCTATGTACGTAAGAGAAAGTCGTGTGCTGTCTCACGCCGGTTTTTTTTAAATAAACACTTCATATTTTTGTCGTGTAATTAAATACACTAGGGAGCCTGTATTCAACTTTAAAGTTTTTTAAAATAAAAAGAAGTGGTGCCAAATTATGAATTTTCTTTGTGTTTTTTAACTTACATCTAGCTTTCATTTAATGTGTATTATTGCAATCAACTTTCAGTTACTTCCTATAAAAATGAGTAGCACTTAAGAGTAGCCCCATCTATCCCAAAATATAACTGAAATTTAAATGTTTTGTACGGTGCGTTCAGTTGTAATTTTTGTGATTTTGTCAAATAGAACGCCCTATATGTTATTTGGTTTTATGAAATACAAAGTTAAGTTATTCGCATCTTTATATCAGTAAGTTCACACATTTATTGACGACACTTTTATTTACAAGATTTGTAAAAATTCGTTTTTTGCTAGGCGACTTTACCAGTGTTATTTTGCAATAGAGCTATGGATTTTTCATTTAAAAGAGATCCTAGTATTTACAATCTCGATTAATACTAACTAAAAATAATATCTAATGTAATAAATATTCAAAATCTCTTCCATTTTCTTCAACACACTGCTCAAGTCCACTTATAAAAGATCATCTTGTATCCCGTTAACACATCTGATATAATTCGTCGGAACGACTACCTAATACTTTATTCGCGAGTGGTAATTGCAAAGCGGTAGACTTTTATTTAACAATCCCACAGAAGAAAAATCCATTACGGTCAAATATGGGGATCTTGGTGGCCAGGCAGTATGACCTAAAGATTATTGAAAGACTATAGGCTATAGATTAAGATCAATCCATTTTTAAGGAAAGTATTCATTAATTATTTCACAAACGTTTATAGAAACATGTGGTTAAACCAGGAAAATCATCTCTTAGGAAGTTTAGAAATAATTCTCCGTTCAAATGACTTTCAAAAAAGTGCGGACTAATTACTAATCATGGGTTATCCCACCCCATACATTAATACTCAACCTGTGTTGATAATTATTCATACATACAACATGGGGATTTTGGTGTTGTGATAATGGAAATTGTGCCGATTTTCAAAACCACTCCTATGAAATGTGAATAATGCATGTTTAAGAAATTCATCATTTTCAGCAATTTGATTTTGTGCCCACTGACAAAAACCTAGCCTTCTTCCATAATCAATTTCTATTAACTCCTAGTATAATTACCTAAGGATAAAATTTGTCTGATGCTAATGATTTTTTAATATCTAAATTTGTACTTATTTCTCTGGTACTTAGCTCCGGATTTTCCACAACAATTAAAGTAATTGCTAGTTGGTTATTCTCATTCAGAACAGTTTTTATTCTTATTTTCTTTTCATATGCTACGCTTCCCATTCGCTCAAACCATTTCTTCAGTTTTTGAATCGTGCTCACATCAGGATATCTTCTTTCTGGAAATTTTGTGCATATACTCTCGACGCCAACAAATAATTTCCATGGCATTCACCAATTACGTAAATCAACTTACACCATCTACCTGAGAACAAAAAATATTAATTTCAATTACTTTTCTTGCTTTAACAGACACGTCTACTTATTTTAGTTAAATAAATGATATCTAGTTTACAAACGGCAATCAACTATTTATTAAGTTTTACTAATATAACTACATATCAATACCAAAATACTATTTTACTGTTCACAGCTGCTACATATTATTATCCAGTGATCTAAATTAGTAAATTATTTCTAAACTTAGCTTTTAAACGGAATGTAATAAACTCAATTACTGTCACTGTGTTAGTAATTTTTAGTTAATGCGGTAGAATTCGATAGGCGCAATTTTAGAGCGATGATTTACTACGATTATAAGAAATGTTTAAAATAAAATAAATAAGTTTATGGCATTTGGAGACCCTTCGCCTTCTCAGATCACAATATTCAGTTGGTATGCTGAATTCAAAGGAGGACAGCAGTCATTAAAAGATAACCGCACAACCGGCAGACTACAAACTGCAGTTATTGCAGTAGACATCACTGCTGTAAATAAATTTAAGAAATATAATCGACGAATAACATATTGTGAAATAGAAACAAGCTTAGGCGTTGGATTTGCATCAACACAAACAATATTACACGTCTACCTTGGTCTTGTCAAGCGACCAAACACTTTGCGTGGTTTGTTTTGGCAACACGATAATGCTTCATCCGGCACCTCGACTGGAACAATTGAGTTTTTTGCCGCCTCAAAAGTTAAAATTTCACCACATCCCCTCTATTTGCGTGACCTAACACTGCGATTTTTTCCTATTCCGCATATTAAGAAACAGTTGCGTGGACATCGGTTTTCCTTAGATAAAGAAGTAATTGTAACTTATGAGGATAAGATAATGCAGATAGAAAAAGTATAGTGGTCCGAGACTTTTCATGGTAGTTTATCCGCCTAAACAAATGTATAGAAGCTAAGGGGGCTACTTGGTAAAATTAAAACAAAATGTAAGTTTAATAAGCAACTAGTTTTCGAGTATCTCAATAATTACAGCATGACCGTCGTAGTTAATGTTAAATAAAGATTTAATTAATCTCCTCTCAACGAAAACAGAGAACTTTTAATTGTATGTTATAATTCTTACTGGTTTTTCTGGTGCTCATTCTTGTTTAAGGACATATGCATAGGTAATTCATTCTGTATGAAAACAGAGTTCAATTCACATTTCGACAAAATCTCATTTGTTATCTTCAGGTAAGGTTTCGCCTATTTTGACTTTTAGTTAAAATAGAACTATCCCTAGTTTTTCAAATCGCCACTTTATAACACTTTCTACACCCCTCCCAAATCTACGCCCGAGCAGCAACGAACATGCGTGACTAATCCCGATGTTTCCATATCAGTTTTTGGCATGTTTTTGTTTTTAGTTTCTATAGTGGTTTTTATTTGTTTCTTTGGGTTATACTTAGTAATACGTCTGTTAACAAGAGTGGGTTTCCATGCAGAATGTAATCGTAGAGCATCACCCTTTTGTTTAGCTTTTCTGGCCTTTTTTCGATTTCAATAACATCTGGTATAGATTTGGATTCCAGATAATTTAATTTAGCTAGTACCTTCGTGTTTTCAAAATTGATATTGTGCCCTGTATTTTCCTTATGTTGTCATAACAACGTTTACATGTTCCTCTTTTCGGATATTAACCCTTCTATTTGTTTGGCCTGTATACGATTATTGCATTCCACAAGGAATTTCGTAGGCCTCATGACTTTCTAATGGAATTGTGTCACTGGGATTCCGAAGGATGGTACTTAATTTCATGTGAGCTGCGAAAGTCGTTTCTATTTTATGGTTATGTAAGATTCTGCTAATTTGGTCGATGGTTCCTTTAACAAGCTGTAGGTGTACTCGTAAGTTGGGTTTATCAGAGTCGTCATTTTTCTTTTTGCGTTTCTGATTGACAATTTTAGTATCTGTATGTATAAAATCATTTTTCAGTAAAGCGTTTCCTAGGATCGCCATTTCTTTATCTGCTAGTCTTTAAGATCTCGTAATTAAAGTTTATATAACGGAATTTACGTGTACTGGGTGATAATGAGACCTCGCATTAAGTATCTTTGGTAAGAGTTGCTCTTCTATAAACCGTGTCCTAGATTACTGTTTGTTTCCTAATTAACTAAGACGTCTAAAAACAGCAACTGATTGTTGGTTTCTATTTGCATGATGAACATGATTCTTTAATGGAGGCTGTTCAGGTGTTCAAGAAAAATGTCTAGTTCAGGTTTTCCGTGTGGCCATGTCGTAAAAGTATCATCGATATAACGTAACCACAATTTGAGTTTAAGGATTGTAATTTCTAGAGCGTTGACTTCAAAGTCCTCCATGAATAAGTTAGTGATCACTGGTGAGAGTGGTGATCCCATTGGTGTTCTCTCTATTTGTCGATATCTTTGATTATTGTATATAAAATAGGTATTCTCTAAGCAGTGTCTTATAAATCCTATCATAGAGATGTCTGGGTTACATTTTCGTTTCATTATTTACAAGGATTTGATTATAAGCATGTTAGTAAATAGCGATACCATGTTAAAGCTTACAAGAAGATCGTTGGGTTGAATATTTTCAGTTTTTAGTAGATTAATTAAGTGCTTAAAATTTTTGACGTACGATGTGGCTTCTTCTGTGTATGGTTGTAATGTTTAGACGAGGTATTTTGCTAGATCTTGTGCAGGATCTCCTATTGAGCTCAATTGGTTGAAGGGGAGCTCGCGCTTTGGGAATTTTGGAAGACCGCAAAATTTAGGGCATGTTGATGGTTTCTCCGTTGGTATTAGTTTTGCTTACATTTTCTTGCTATAATTTTATTTTTCGTACTTTTACTCAAGTAGTGGTAGGGTCTGTAGTAATGGCTTGGTATGTGGCATCATTTAGCAAGATTTTCATGTTGTCGTGGTAATCTTTGTTGTTCATATCGTGTTGACCTTGTCCGTTAGACGTAAGATAATGTCTTTGTTCGCAGTTTATTTAATGCTTCTATTTTGGTTTCAGTAATATTTTGTTTTGGACGTTTCGCTGTTCTGACTGTGCGAGAGATATCTTGGCATATTTCATCTGTCGTGTTTTTATACAGTTTTGTGAGAACTGCTTCTATATTTGAAATATCTTCAACTGGGATGTATTTAGGGGCCACTGAGAAGTTAAAGCCTTTAGATAGGATACTCATTTCATGTTCGTTCAATGTATAACTAGGAAAGTTAAAATTACAACTTTAGTATCCATGATTTTTTTTAGGTACGGGAAATTGTTTTTCTTTTAGTTTGTCGAATTTCTTTTTTATGTGGTGGTTAAATTGCTGTCAATTTGTTACCTAAATATAGACAGTTGGTTGACTGTATTCCAACATAGGATGTAAGATTTTGCTTAAGTGGAGATGAAATCACTAAGTTTATTAGTAACATTGTTAGGGTTACGTCTAGTATCGTGGATTGATTCTCTTAGGAATTCGAGACTACTTCTGCGTAATATTCTTTGTGTTGTTTAATTTTGTTTGTGGAATGTTAGTTGGATACATTACGGCGTTATATTTTCTTATCGGCAGCGTTGTACAGAGATAAGGTTGCAAAGCAGTTTGCGGGGCGTTATGAAATATTTTATGGGCGTCCCAAGTTTTTGTTTTTAGCCATAAAAGATTCCAATGTTCCCAAGTAGCAAAAAAAATTATTTTATTCTGTTTATTCCATTTTGAAATAAAAGCATGTTTTTAAAATTTTTTTTTGTTATTTTTATTTTGCTCTTTTTAGTCTTTAGAAATTGTTGTGATCAGTTTTTAAGCTCATAGAAATTGACTGGTATTCTTTTGTAAAAGGAAAAATATGTTTGTTTCATTTTACATTAATTATTTAAAATTTTGGACTCATATTGCTTAATTAACGAAGTTAAATTCGTGCGATACTTCTCAGCCAAAGCTGTGGACATAATCACTTATTTATTTTAATGAAAATGTATACAAAGAAATGTTTATGAAATTTATAAATATATTCAGTTCTATACAATTTTTACAAAAAGGTATCCTTGCTTGGTGTGCATATTAAGACTTATTTCGGGTAGCATCGCTTCGTGCAGACCTCGCAAATGCTATCACAGAACGTATATAGTAGCTATTTCTAAGGTTGCAAGTACTGTTCACGATTTTGTTATAATCTTTGACTACGCTGTTATAGTGATACCAATACTTTGGACATGCAGATTGATCCCGCATTTTTTCTAATCTTAATGTACGTTGCTCTAAACACACATTTTTTGACTGTCTTCTTCGCTTCTACAATCTTATTTCATTACCTTTTTGACTCTAACTAACTGCCTTCTTTTTATATTTCTCCTTCGCCTTCTGTAACTATCTCTTGTGTTGGGTGGCAGTTTCTTTTCGCTTTTCATTGTCCGTTTTCTTATCAGGGGTCGTCATCGTTAATCCAGTCCGGTTTTGTAAATTCAAATAAGTTATTTTAAGTCTCACAAGTATGCTAACAAGTGGCGGTCCATCCCCCCAGAAGCGGCTTAGAGAGATAAGGAATTCGTACAACGGGGTCGATTAGGTGCCCCGAGGTTGATCACTAGTGCCATGTCATTTTTAGTCACCCACATGCCATACACATCCTCGGCACGTACTTCATCTTGATGTTGGGTGAAGAACTGACAGTAGTAAAGTTAAGAACGGACAAGATTCGAACCCAAAACCACAAAATGATTTTAAATTATAACTCTGCAATCAATCCCATGAGCCACTCCCACTCTGCAAATGTACTGGCAGAAACACTTATTTAAAGTATTAAAAAATTTAATTTTTTTTAAAAAAAATTTGTTGATGCCCAAAGGAATCTAAATAATGTATGAATTAATGTATTTTTTATAATTGGTTTATGTACTGTCATCGAAGATAGATGTCTATGCAAAATTTCAGACAATTGGATATCGGGAAGTGGGTGAAGGATTGATTACAAGATTTGATCCATACGGACATAGGGAGTTAAATAAAAAGCAAAACACGTTAATTGAAATTAATTAATTTATATTTTTATGATTATTCATGTATTGTCATCGAATATAGATGCCTGTGCAAAGTTTCAGTTCAAATGAACATCGAAATGTGGGCAAAAAATCGATTACAATATTTGATCCATACGGACAGAGTGCGTTAAATAAAAGCATGTAAAAATAACTAATTTATATTTTTATGATTGATTCATGTATTGTCATCGAAAATAGATGAGTGGAAAATATCAGATGAATTGTAAATCGGAAAGTGGATAAAAAGTCAATTACAAGATTTGATCCATACGGACAGAGCGAGTTAAATAAAAAGTAAAAAACATTAATTGAAATTAATTAATTTATATTTTTATGATTGATTTATATATTGTTATCGAATATAGGTGACTATGCAAAATTTCACCTCAATTGGGCATCGGGAAGTGGGCGAAAAATCGATTACTATATTTGACCATACGGACAGCGTGAGTTAAATAAAGGCATGTAAAATTAATAATTTATATTTTTATGATTGATTCATATATTGTCATCGAATATAGATGACTATGCAAAATTTCAGCTCAATTAGACATCGGGAAATGGGCGAAAAATCGATTACAAGATTTGACCTAAACGGACAGAGTGAGTTGAATAAAAGCATGTAAAAAACTGATTTGTCACTTGTTAAACATATACGGAATGCCATGTATATAGCGCAAATATTTTTGAAATTTCATTTTAAACTTCAAAAAGATAATTAAGAAAGCAAACTTGTGGATGTTTCAAGGGCATGCAATTCGGCAAGTTCGAGTCACTCGATATAAATAATTAAAAACAATGTTTAGGATAAAGCTAATTTCATAATATAAAAAGCATTCCATTTATATTACCAGAAAAGAAATGGTAATTTGTTAAAATGCATTATATTTAAAAGTTAACTAAACCTTCTGGAATGTCCTAAGCTGTAATGTTATCTTAACAAACGATCGGAATGTCATTAATGGACTCTTAGGTTAATATGCTGAATTTAGATTGTGACTTTACTTATAAAACCCATTTAAAGTGGCTCTCTACATTGGATTTGTATCTACACTTCACTGGTGTAATACAACAAACCGGAAACGTTATAAAATATAAGATATTTTAATTTCCGGGAATCAGTGTGTTAGAATTATACCTACAGATATCAATTTAAAATTAAATATACATAGGACATTTCTCCGAAATTAAATAGATTCGTAATTTTAAAGAATTAAACCGAATTCTGGACTTTGAAAAAGTAATTATTGCTAAAATTTTCCAAAATTTATGCAGAATTTAGTAATTTCAATTAATACATAACTGATTTACAAATAAAGGTTTATGCAATTATTTGATTGGTCTAGAATAAATTAAAAGTTAATTAAGAAATTAGATTTAGACACTACATTCTGGTGTTATTATTGTATATTATTTTTAAACAGTAAAGGCTTAAAAATAAGTTGTAGGTAATATAATTATACATTGAATAATTAGTTGATACAAATTAGAGTTGAAGTATCATAATTAGTAAGGTACTTTCTAATACATAATTATAGAGTAACAAAGGTATGTTTCAATTCAATAACTACATATATTATACTCATTTTGAAAATTACTTTTGTTTCCATCGTTGGCAACAGATTTAATTAAATTTGTTGATTTTTTTTATAATTATATAAATTAAATTCTTTCATTATTAATTTTGTATTTATTATTAAAAGTATATCATTATAACTTAGCAGTCTTTCACATTCTTGAATATTAACAAAAATGATATTAAGTTTTTTGATATCAGTTTGTGCTATGAAAATTTATCTTTTCAGTTTTTCGATTATTTAGTTATTGATTTCTCTTTTTCTAAGATCTATTGCAATTACAATAATAAAACTATTTACTAGTTTAACACACTTATCCAAAATTGGAATCTAATTTAATTGTATAAATAAGATCTAAATTAATTAGTAAAGATAAAAATTCAATTTTGGAATTTAAAAAACACTACTTGATCATAAAAGTATCATGCAAAATGAAACTTGAACGTACATATATTTAAAGTTTATTATAATTGCTAGGTGTATTGCTAAATTTATTTTAACCTAATTATATTCCCATATCGTATGATTTTCCTTTATCACACTCTTTCTTACCGTTTTATTATCTTAAAAAATTTGTTAACATTCAACTTCAAGGTTATCACTTGATGCATTATTATTTGAGATAATTGTTTAAGTAAATCGAAGGTATATTTTCTCAGTTGCAAATTGTAAGGTTACATTATTGTTTTTATAAATCTTAGTATGGGATAACACAGGACTTTCCCTTACACTTTAAACTTTAATTTAAAAATTCCTCTTTCTATTACTCTTAATTTTTAAGTTTTCACACACAAGCACACGCACGAGCACACGCATGTGTCTACGAACACACGCACACTCGCACACACGGACGCACACGCATACAAGGTATAAATCCGAGCGTGCACTTCCACGTGGCATATCTTGAGAAATGATAATGCCTGTGGTATTGCAAACTTCAAATAATTAGAAAAAGTTGCTGCAATCATCTAGTACAATTTGACACAACTTTAAAAAAATTAGAAAATGTCGATTTTTTTAGACTTCCCACTCCCATGTGCCTGTATTTATGGCTGTCGTTTTTTTGTTCCTGTCGATCTCAACTAGCTACAACCTACAACCAGAGAAAATCTCTGGAGTTAAGCAAGGTTTTATGTATCCAGTAACTTGAATGGGTGACCATTACAATTATCGTTCCCAAAATAAACACAAATAATATTTTAATCACTTGTGGACATTTGCATATTTGTATATTTATGAACGTCAGAGAAAGTCGTGTGATGTCTAACAACAGATCTTTTAATTTAATTTCAACAATTGTTTCGGATATTAAACAATTAAGTTAATTCATTTTCAAAGAAACCAACTCCAGTCAGTTCCTAATTATCAGCGTAATTTGGTGGTGCAACTGTAAGAAATAACCCTATTTTACGGCTAAGCCGCAAAATGACAAAACAAATATAAAAACTCATCCTATATATTGGTTTGAAATTAATATTGTACGGGTCCATGAGCTGTTGTTTATTTCCTGAATTTCTACGTTGCTATTCATTTCATTTTTCATAATTTGAAAAAATGCATAGGACACTAACTAATTCATTCCGTTGCATGTCCAATTTTTTTCTATACATCAGTCAAAATATTTGTGTAGACCGCAGATAATCGGGAGTTTACTGTTTTGTTAAAAATAAATAACAAAACGTTTTTTAACAACAAGAAGTAATTTTTGTAATAGTTGATTTTTATTATCTCGATCATAGAACTATGTATAAATATGTATAAAAGTATTGATTTCCACCCAAAATTTTGATGTGAAGTTTTTAGCGGAAATACACGTTTTATCCCCCCCCCCCCC
>JAHWXV010142559.1:0-10072 GCA_024586415.1 Phrixothrix hirtus
CTTTAATAGATTTGCATCTAGCCATCTAAGTACTAAAAGCATATTTTGATTAATTTTATTATATAAACTTGTCCATGAGTCCCCAGTAAAGAAAAGTACAGGGTCATCAGGGTAGGATAGAACTAAGCAATCTAGATTCAAATTTAGTAAATCATCAATATAAATAAGAAACAATAGCGGACCTAATACGCTTCCTTGTGGGACACGAAAATTAAAATTTCTTACATTGCCTAACATGTCATCTATTTTAACACACTGGTTTCTTTCTGATAAATATGATTCAAAAAGATTACATGCAATACCTCTAATTCCTATCCTTTCTAGTTTTTTTAGTAGTAATTCATGGCATACAGAGTCAAAAGCTTCTCATAGGTCCAAAAAGACAGCTAGTGAAAATCTTTTTTTATCAAGATTCAAGTAAATATTTGATACCAGTTTATCTATAACTTGTTCAGTAGACTTATGCGCACGAAATCCAAACTGATTCTCCGAAAGAAGTTTATTATCTTCTAAAAAAGATATTAATCTTGTTTTAATCATTTTTTCAATAACTTTGGGAATATCTGATAAAAGAACAATTGGTGTGTAGTTAGATATATCTTGTTTGTCACCAGATTTGTATATGGGTATCATAATAGCAGTTTTGAAAACTTTCGGAAATATTCCAGTTGTCCAAATTAAATGACAAATATGAGTTAACGGATTAGCAATAGCTTCTGCTACCTGTTTCAAATCTTCAGACGATACATTGTCTATACCACATGAATTAGTATTTCAAATTTTTTATATAATTGATTATTTCCTCTGTTATACAAGGGAATAAAAATATGTTTGAATTTGAAGCATGTTTTATAAATTGATTTTGATTATTTAAAAACTCATTTCTAGCAAGAAGTTCTTCAGCAGTCTTTTTCCCTACCATAGAATAATGGTTGTTAAGTTCATTTGCTAGTTCTTTTTTATTTGTTATTACGGTGCTATTTACATTAATGATTTTTATTTCTTGTTTATTTTTATTGATAATAGTGGATTCACCAATTGTATGAAATAATAATAATAGAAATACGGAGCAATTCTGAATCGTGTCAATAAAGGTGCTAGTACTCTTCGATACAGGGTATGACTGAGAAGCGTCTTTAAAAGTTTGTCATAAACAAAGGCGTATTACAATCAAATCGTTACTAGAATGCAAAAACTGGTTTTTAGTGTCTTCAACCTCAAAAGTGCATATTTATTGCAAGCGTGCAATATCAACCATAATTGCACCATCTTTGAGCACTCAAGAACTTCTAGTCTACAAGCAATTAAATAAAATTGATATTTACCTACCTTAACCCATAAGGAGGCGCACTTATTTTTGATAAGCTAATTGTTACGAAAGTCTCAAGTGTACCACTACATTGTGTTCAGCCAATAATTATTTTGCGAATTTTTTTTATCAAAATTTCTAGTTAATAACTTAAGCTATAAGTATTTTCTTTTAATTTATTGCTGAAAGTAATAAAAAATAGAAAATTACGTTAGAGTAGCTTATTGATATTTTAATTACTGATAAATAACAGATTGCATCTGAGCAGCATCAAAAACATAACTTTATTGTCAATGTATGTGCTTTTTACCTTACCTTACATTAAAAAAGAAGCAATCTAGTTAGGCAGATGGAATAGCATTGATGCAGCTACACTAATAAATTCAAAACTCTTTAAAACATGACATTTCCTTCCGTTCTCTTGTAATTGTTTTATGGTTAGTATATTTATAGGAAAGTACTGAAAAAGAATCACGAAATTGATAATCCTGGTTATAGGTAAGAGTCAATGACCATTTAGGTATTGGTACCTAATGAAGGTGGCATTTTTATTCTATGGTTGTGGTACAGCAGAGAGGTAATTTAGGTGACATCTTGTAAGCGTGTCTGAAAATTTTACGACTTGGTGGCTTATTTGTAAACACCCGGTATATAGTATCGCGCTATAATAGTCAAATCCAATTTGTAAGGTACCAATGTTATTTGCACGTCATAATTTGCTTTATAAAATTATAAATAATGTATTCCTATTTAACAAAGAATTAGAAAAATCTTAACATCCGAAGTTATATATTATGAAAATCAGAAATATTTCGTTAAATAAACAGAGATTCAGCAATCCCCGCTTGTCGGCCAGTTTAAAAACAGACATGTACCACTCTCGTTCCCCCCTTACATTTTCAATAAGAATGACTTCACTTCTCGAGTACCGTTCAAAAGCACAGCAAGCATAATGTGCGTGTGTTAGTGCGTGTCGGTAAGATAATTAATAATTAGTGGAAGGGTACCCGGATGTCGATTTAAAAAGGATTAAGTAGTATTCACTTGATCTTTCTACGCCTAGGGCGAATTTCAAAATGCTCAATTCCCACTGCCTATCAATTATGACCAACAGGGTTAATTTTGTATGGGTTGTATCAGCGATACGATAAAACAATTATCTGAGACCGCTAGTTGTACTCGCTACATTTACTGAGGAAATTGTGGGTTTCCGACCTTCAAGTAAGTGATAAAACTTTTTCGTTAATTATCATTTTATCAACGTCCGTCTCAACCTAATTGTTCCGGAGGGAATGGAGCCAGTGAATTATGTAGGACTAATGAACGAATACCTCAATTTGCATTTTAAAAACACTATTGTAGTAAACGCTTCATGTTCGTTGCATACGTAAGGTCTTTATGGCCAATTGTTTATTTGTGTGAATAGCGTAACTTAATTTTAGAAATACAAGGCCCCTTGAGTTAGCTATAGTAATTAGAAAATCCCATAATTAGTTGTGAGAGAATCTGTAGATTTTCACTGTGTACCCTATATTTACGTTCATTATATTCAATTTCGTTATCAAAATCTTATTTTATTGTACGTAGCCACATAATGATAATTTATACGTTCTTACAGGAATTAGTTGTTATTTATCTAACTTTCTATATATTAGGTACCAGTCGTATGTCTACCTGATTCAACGTGCAATCCAGTGGCGGTCATTATAAAGGTAACTTCCATGCAAGTTAATAAAGGGTCATATTAAATAAAAGCTTGGAGATCGGTCCCTTCATCATTATCATTTCCCTGTTAAATAAAGATCAAAGATAAAGTGGTACCCCTATACGAGACTATTTAACCATTGTACGCGACGAATTATCGAACGCGATATCCCTGAATTCTAGGTTTACGCCTTTTTAGCAATCGTAAGACCTACTCCCCTTTTCCACGGTAACCGGCCGAGTCAAACCAATTATTGAGGGAATTTTCCTTCTTAACATCTTCAAGGGCGTAGAACCAGATTATCCTGTTATAATCTTGAAAAGACACACTAATAACAAACAGTGCTAGTAAGCTTCTTATATAAGGTGTTTTAGATAATACGGCATTCTTTTACAGAGTGCACCATAAAGTTCATAAATTTAAAAGCAATACTAATACCAAAAATCTTTTTTATTCTTATTATATACAAGTCGTCAATGGTTGTATTAAGACTGAATTATTAATTCATTCATAAATTACAACTGACCCACTTAACCAAGGTATCATGTTGTAAACGTGCACCACGATTTAAAGCTATACAGGCATAATTCGATTTATTCACTATAACAAGTTGGAGAATAAGTATATTGGCCTTTCACATAATTGAGAAAATATATTACGAGTAATAAATAATTTTGTATTTATTAATAACTAACAAAATTAGTTAGTTATTCATTGTTCTAAGAAAGTATGTTTAAATACGGTAATTACAAATTTACATGAAATATAAACCGCTTTTTAAATGTAAAATCCCAGTTTATCGGGACAAATTTAATAAAAAGTTCCCTATAAAGGCAATATAAGCAAATATTTCAAAAAAGTTTTCCGCTACATTTACTTCGAGTAATTAATTAATTTAGATGATCAATTACATTGACTTAAATATTTCAAGTACATTATTGCACATTTCTTTAGTATCATTTTTATAAAATTGCCTTTGAAACTACGAATGTTTAACCCACTGTCGGGCGCACCCGATCTGAGCGGCGCATGCATTATATTTTTGAAGATATCAAGCAATCACGCAAAGCGATGGAGAGGCGTATTTAGGTATTCTGCTGATTGGGCATGGAGAGCACATTAGTACTTGAGCAACTTTGATTAGTGTAGGTGTTCGTCATATATTGCGAGATCGATGTCAGATCTCTTGCGCCCGTTCACGTTTTATTTTTAAGTACAACAAATATCTATTGTTTGTAGTTTTTCTGGATCACTTTTAAACATTATTGGTGAGTATAGTAATACTTTATTATTCCAAAGAAAATTGTGTGATGTTATAAATTGAAATCAATCAGACATGTGCGCCTGATGATCTTCCAAGTGTCAAAGGTCCAGAAAAAGAAGCCAAAGCACCGATTGAGGATTAGAGCTGCTTTATTACAAATGATATGCTAGACATAATTGTGACGTGAACCAACCAATACATACGATCGATATCTCACAAATTCCAGTATGAAAGGGATTAACTGATAAAGTTGAAATAAAAGCATTTATGACTTTACTATATCTTGCTGGTATACGACAGCCGCGCTTTACAGGTAAAGGATTTCTTTCCCCTCCTATAGGTACCATCTACGAATTGTGGACGAGGGCCAAAACCAGCGTCACAAATTCATTTCTACTGCGCTAAGCCGCGATAAGTTTCGTTTTTTGTTACAACTCGAGCAATCGAAGGGTTGTTGTAAGATCCTACGCGGCAAAACCAGACACAAAGAGCCGGGTTTTTCTAATTTACGAGATCTGTTGTCATAAGACGCTTAACTATCGTATATTATACATTATACTTTGCGCTAACGACAAATATCAACTACGTAAGGGAATTTGATACCAAACGCTTAATTAGTTTCATAGTAGTACTAAAACAGTTATGAATCAAAACGAGCTTGATGTAAAGCACAATTGTGGCGTTACTATGGCAATCACAATGGTTCAGGGAATATGTCGGAAAGTTGCAATCATCGTAGTTGGTAAATATTTAAATATAGGTCGGTTGCGCAAATAGTATATTACGATATAAATGCATAAGGTAGCCCTTAAAGTACACGTAACAGGTTCAAGGACATGACACGTAAATCAATATCACTTTTAATGTAAAACAGACTACACGATATTTACAAAAATACTATCATATAGAAAACAATTGTTGTTTACAAACTGTACATAAATATATTGTAATTATTGAAGTGTTACGTAGTAACCTCTTAAGCACGGCGTATTTTAAAAGTCTTTTTATTCATGCTGCTAAGGTGTGTGTGTGTACGATGATTATCATGTTAATATAATAAAAAACATGTCTAAATAACTCCTGCATTTTCTAATTTTTTGTTTTGTTTTGACCCCGCTTAACAAATTTAGCTGTTAGTTTCCTATTTATTGTATTAAGAACTCATTTTGCAATACATGAGATTTTTTTACAATTTCTTCAAGATCAAAACCTTGTACAACGAAAGGACTACGTGTATAAATGTATCTATAGAAATTGTGCATATAGAGTGGTATAATATACGGAAGTGAGGTAAATAACATGGTACTTATAATTAATATAATTTAGGTAATAGTGTGTATTATGCTCAATTACGAAATTTATTTGGCTAAATTGCGAAAAGTGCATTTATGAATTGGTGATTAGTATGTGCGTTAGATAAATTCTTGCACTCAATAAGTTGTATATAATATGAATGATGAATTAGAATTTATACTTACCAAACTATTACAATTTTAGGAGAGTAAGATACCAAGTACTCGTTGCTTTAGTAAAAGGAAATCTCTAAACAAGCAATCATCATACATTAAAAAGCAAGGCTAGCAAGTTTTTTAAAACTTTTATAGATTACTGCAACTGAGTGTTGAAGAGACATAATTCTTTTATGGAAAAAAGAATAATATAAAGAAAAAAAAATTGTAATTAATTTCTCTTGCACAAACTATTATACTGTCAAATCCAGATAACGTAAACACATGTTCGTTGTTGTTACAATGCTATTTCCTTTATTTAGAGAACTTTTAAACCAATATATAAACTATTCCACTACCTGTCCTTTAAAGATATTGGCACATTCTTCTAGTGCATTCTGATTAATTGTGGTTTTCAACAACTAACTGGTTTAATATACAATTATAGAACATATCAACAAATGATCTTCTAAGCAATAGGTTTGATAACTATAGATTAATTAAAAATTATAGTAGATATAATTAGACATTATGAACGTCTACGAAAACGTAATTTCCTGTCAATTCTAGACGGATTAAGTTATTTGCGGAACAAAATTACCATATTCTAGTAAATAAAATAACGAAGAATTTATGAACATGCGCTGCGCCACACTACAGAAAAATCTGAAAACGTAATGCTTGCATAAATTCTTATTATTGCAAGTTTCGTTTATATATTCTTGTAAAGTACAAGTTAAAATTTGTAAATGGATTGACAATTTTATGAAATATTGTGAATTCTTACCTAAATTGTTGTATTGCATGGATCCTAAGTAAATGTGAATAAGAATGTTATGATTTCAATGAGTTTTAAAAGATTTTTAAAAATAGTATAATTTTTATAATACATAAATAAAATATTGAAATGAGTTTAAATTTCAATATTAAAACATATAACAATTAAAAACGAACGTATACTGTTTGAAATATTTGAAAAAAACTTGCACATGAAGGCTTTTAAAATTCAGAACAATCAACAATTGAAACCAAACGACCACGTTCTCGGGATTAATTTTACAAACACCATGCCGAACCGCTTTGAAGTCTTTACTAACATTCTGTTTGTTTAGCAAGGAACCTAGCTTCCATCTTAGTGGCACCGTAAATAAACAGAATTACCGGTTTTGGTCCGTGAATAATCCAAGGAACAAACACGAATGGCCTCTTCACAGTCCAAATCTGGGCGGAACTAGCGGCAAATGGCATTGTGGGGCTCTACTTCTTTGAAGACTTGATAGAGGACACAACAACTGTGAAATCGGAAAATTATTGTTGAATGATTTGAAAAGTTTTGATGGCAGCTTTACAGGATTTTGGAAGGTACGACGCAACACTTGGTTCCAGCAAGATGGGGCCACCTACCATATCGCATACACCTCTATAACCCTGTTAACGGGTCTGTTTCCATGAAAAATTATTTTAAGATGAGGTAACATTGACAAGCCACCTCGAAGCCCTGATTGACACAAAATGATTTCCTTTTTAGGGGATTTCTTAAGTCAACAGTGTATGCGAATAATTTTGGGAGTCTAAATAAGTTGAAGTAGAAAATTATCAGAGAAATCAACTCTGTTCCACAGATAATGTGTAGAAGAGTGTTCAAAAACTTAAGCACCAAATTTTAAAACTGTCAATGAGCTGATAAGAGACACCTGTATAACAACATTTCTGCATCATAAGAAATCCGATTTCCTGTAGTTTGATTTGGTAATAAATTTATATATCTTTACCTTGCATTTGTTTGTTAATTTAATTTTAACTATTTGATATCTATCTAGTTTTAAATCATTGAACATGTTGAGAAATTACGAAAAAAAAGGAGGGATGAAGGCTAAATTATGTTTACTAACACAAAAGGCGCAGCAGCTATAGTTATCAAAGGAAACGCGAGGGAAGCAATTATAAAAAAAAATTACATTTGTTAAAAGTTCATTGTCACATCTAAAAACAAAAACAGCATTATAGAAGCAATAATTATTTGCTTGATGATTTTGGTAACTGTAAAATACATCACTGTAAATAACAAAGGATGAGCAATAAAAATATGCTACACTGTATACCCTCTTTACACGTTATAGTTGTGAGTAACTTTAAGTTAAAATGAAGCCCATTTAGCGGTGTGCAATATTCTGTTCAATTTTTGCGAAATTTCAAGGTTATGGCTAAGTAAGCCAATTTATTTAACAATAAGTTGTTGTCGTATTATTAGAAGCAATAGTTAATTTATCCATTCGTGGCCTTCAATAAATTTACAAAAACTGCACAGTGTTGCAGTTACAAATGGCCGTTAATTCTATCTAGATTTTCATACGTTCTTCATTACTGTGATTTATCAGCTTTAGTTTTCTTGCCCATCTTGCTCTATCGAATTTTTTTTAACGAAGTCGTCCAAAACAAATTAATTTATGTAGGGCCTGTAGACACCTTAAAACAATTAATAGAGTGAATGATTATAATGCCGTACAAAAATTTTAGTTTTTACTGCAATGTTGGAATCGAGATGCCGTTCTTTGTTTTGAAAATCTCAGTCTTTTGTGTAATTTGGGATGCCTAAAATTATGTGTCTAATTTTTAATATTGTAGCAACTTGTTTTCATCAAAAACTTTACTCAGAAATATTAATTTTGATAACAATATGCAGTTGAAGTAATAACATGTCCAGACGTGTGTATTAAATTCGTTTCCGAAAATGGGATATTTCTCCGTTTTTCCAAAACGCGCTACATTTAACTTATCTATCAACAACTTAGTTAGTTCGATACATTTACATAATGTTTTTGCTGCTTATTCCAAAGTCATCGGTATCAGTAATACGATATGGTTTATGAATAGAAAATACGATACATTATAACAGGTCGAATATCTCTTAGGGCCCTTAAAGGTTATTAAATATGCCGGAAGCCACATCGAAGTACAGGGGAGCTTCCACACTGTTTGTTCGTAATAATTAGGCTAAAAATTTAGAACGGCTTACGAGAGTCTAAAAGCCGAAAAGAAGTCATTATTTTTGGGCGCCACCATACCTGGTACTCTGTGCGGAGAATCTAGCGGAAATTAAGCGATAAGAAATCTAATTTAAACCGTAAATACGATATTCCTGTTCTGAAATACTTACGAAATAATTATTTACCCTACGCCACTGGAGAAGCTCTCCTAATACAGTTCCATTAAAATTACAATTTGTAAATGTTTTTCATAACTTAGGTCTAATATTTTTGTTGTAAGAAAAGTATTACCAGGTTTTATTGCCAAAATTACGTAGAATCCTGAAATAAAAAAATCACTTGTTTTTAACTAAATTGCTATAATCCAAATAATATAATTTATACAGGCAATAAGAGCACGTTTAGAGAAAAAATTATTTACCGAGTAAAACGGTAATATAGAGAGAGTGATCTCCAAATTTAATTATTTAAGAGATACCTTAATTAATAATAAAATATTGACCCCTTTATTAAAGGTGCTCCAAAATTGAGATACTTGAGTAAACTAATTATTTATCTTTAGTTCCGAAATTAAAAGGGTTCACCTAATACAAAACAACCAATTGTCTAACTGGTGCTTGATGGCAGTACCTCCGTCAGCGAATGATTATTACGTTATGACATAGGGGTTGAAGGTCAGACCCTCTTAGTGAATTTTGCTGACTGATAAGGCGAGACGGCCTTAATGACATAAAAAGTGCCACTGACTTGTATTTGCGTGGATATTCGTTACTTTTTGTAGCGGGACTCAATTCATACCCCATTTCATGATCACAACGTATGTGTAGCGCCTTCCAAACGTCCTACGATCCTTCGGCAAAATTGAACTATGATTACGAAGAATTGACCTAACCTTTTTAGAATCCCACGGAGCGCCAATTTGCCTAATTCACGATTTGGCAGTTGAAAATTGTTACGGGTAACTAGTTCGTATCTTTAGAAGTTCTTGGACGGCATTGCCAACGATAGCGTCACGCCTCACTATTATGTACTTGCACTTAAGGGGTTTGGTCTCAACTAACTAATTTTATATCCTTTTACCTTGACATTGCCGGGAATTGGAGGCTGGTGGTTTCCATCTATTTATAGAAACATACATGTTCCCGTGAGAAAGCTGATGTAGATAATTTTTACAATCGTGAACCAAGAGTTTTCAAATGTTAAAAATTATGAAAATATTGGTAGAAGCCAGTAAAATTCTTATTTATAAATTTCGATACCAAATTGATATAGGTAGTTTACACATTTAACTTTGTTATTAATTTACATATATATATATATATATATATATATATATATATATATATATATATATATATA
>JAHWXV010142588.1:0-10210 GCA_024586415.1 Phrixothrix hirtus
ATATATATATATATATATATATATTAGCATTGCAAATAACCTATTTCTGCTAAAAGCTTACAAAGTAAATGCACAACATAGCCAACACGAACACAAATAACAACATAACAACAATACACAGCCCTGTATACTCAAACATATTACAAACACCCGTTTATTCATATACTATACACAAAAACTCCTCAAACACCAATATACGAAACCTACAAACCTTACAACACACAAATAGACAATAAACAGCATCTCATAAAACAGATTACCTACAAATACATAATACGAACTGCTTACTAACCGCAAAAGAGGCCAAACTTTACCATTCGATGAATACCACCAGCAACATATTCATCAATGTTTTCAATTTCCCACAACAAGACAGTTGAGTGAAGTGATTAATTTATTAGTGAACTTTTATTTCCCTTTCAATAAAACGAAATCTAGTGAATTATTTTAGTGTTAGTGATGGAGTTCTGTAATGATGGACATATCTGTAACTCGGTTACTGATGTGTCATCACCGTAGTACTCTTTAGATATACTGTAATAATAAGATTAGTTTTAAACCTTTACTACTTTGCTTACAATATACGTACTTTGTCAGCGTAGTTCTAAAATCCCAAGACAACTCAAGACGAAGCTTCAACAACAACTTTAACTAATTCAACAACAGCAGTAAAACCAAAACAGAACATAACGCATGAGGAACACGTCATCACCAAAAACATCAGCAAGAACAAGAACACAGAGAACCTCTCCTAGCTGATTAGGAATAGATAATGTTTAGGAATAAATTAGTTTTTAGTCGCTACCCATCTCCAAGGCGGCAGCACCAATGTACTATAAAAAATTATAAAATCAACCCATTAGCCAATTAAGGCTCTTTTTTAAATATAAGTTATTGAGTCAGCTGTTTTAATAAAGAGATTTCAATTTGAATTTGTTCATGTATGGCGAGCGAGTCAAAGCAACAAGTTGTGAAAGTGTCTGCAAAATGGATAAATATGAAGTGGGATCTGTGATAAAGTACTTTGTTTTATAGGGTTCAACTCCGAAGGGTGTAGAAAAAGAGTTAGATTCCGCTAGGGACGCCCAAACACTGCTACGTCCAACAGAACTGTCACAAAAATCCACAATGGTGTGTTGCATGCTCGCCGATTAATAGGTACACAACATTGCTGAAATTTCAAAAATTTCAATAAATCGTGTACACTACATTTTACTTGATGTTCTAGGTATGAAACACCTTTCCGCTAAATGGGTGTCGCGCTTGCTAACAGTTCATTGGAAACGCCTGCAAAGGAACACATCGTAAGATGGTTCAAACTTATTTAAATGCGATTCTGCTGAGTTTTTTCAACATTTTATTATAGTACATAAAACATGGCTTCATCATTATACACCAGAAGTAAAATAGCAATCCAAGTAGTCGATGGGACCAGGTGAAAGTTGACCGAAAAAGGCGAAAATAGTTCCATCTGCGGAAAAAGCGATGGCCACGGTTTTCTGCGATTCTCGTAGTGGGGTGCCTATATATTACTTGAAAAGGGCAGGGTTGCCACCAGGGTATGTTACGCTGTACTACTAATTCAACTGAAAAGCGATATGTAGGATAAGAGTCCATATCTGGTCAAAGAGTTGGTGTTTTTTCACCACTATAATATGTCTTCACACACGTATGTGGTTGTTCCTGCAGCACTCCGTGACCTACGTTTCGAATTGCTTCCCCATGTGATTACTTTCTCTTCACAAACCCTAAATAATGGCTCCCTGGAAGAAGATTTACATAAATTATGACATCAAATCTGCTACAACCGCGTATTTTGCATAGTTCAATAGAAGTTATTCTTCTGACTAAGTACTAAGATGTTGTAAAATCGTTGGTCCAAATGTATTAAATTGCAAAGTGACAATGTTGACAAATAAAAAATAAAAATTTTAAAAAACTTTTATCTCATTTATCAGGTGACGAAATATCCAAATAACCCTTGTAAGATATGAAAATATGTGAGATACTATTTAAAATTCATGTATATGTTGCCTAAGCGAACATATTAGTGAAAAATTCGAATATTATTTGTAAAAAGCTTACCACAGATGTTTGTACACAGATTTGTTACACATTCTGCTCTTTTCGACCCATATTGAATTAGAAGTCTTAGTTAAACCCAAAGATATTTAATACCTGTAGCGATTCAACTTGCGTCTAGTACGCGCTATTTGATTTCAATTCCTGAAAGTAAGATTGAAGTATATATCGCTATAAAACTTTTTGAAATCAATTATTAAATTTTACTCGCTTTTTATTAATATAAAACTTATTTTTATCAACGAATACTAATATTGTTAGATTGGTTCGTCTTTTTTGACGTCATGACGACTTGAAATTATAGTAAACGATGTGTGATACGATTTACATTGTCGGAATAAGAATTTTTATCTCATGTTACAGTTTCTACAAAAATTCCAACTACTTTAAAAACTATCTTTAGAAAAGATAAATAAGATGCAATATTAGAGAAAGCATTCAAGGTGTCTTCTATTTACAAAAAGGGTGGCTGCCATCCGATGACACGGATTTCTATTTACGCCCCCGAAACTCGCACTATTTCGGAGCAGGCAATATAAAATATCTTGGGGTAATCGATGCTTTGCGTATAGTATCAGAGTACGAAATATAGTAGATTTAAATTATGGTTGCGCACGAACCACGTGGTATGACCTAGACCTTCAGTTAAGATAAAATAATTTTTATTTAAACAAGTTCGCATAGTATTAGCGATATGTCACTGCAATTTATCATTCAGAACCCACACGTATGCTCTGATTTGTAAAGGAAGGTCACATGGAAAAGTAAATGTGCGTTGAAAAAATTAAAATCAGTTTTCCATTAAGATTTTGAAATAGTATGCCAGGGTTTATGGAATATTCACCTATAATAGTAGAGCACATATTTACAGAGAAACGTTTTTGGTAAAAAATCTGTCTATTTTTGTCTAGATTTGCTCATCTCAATTATATGCGTTATGATAATTTCGAATTACCTCTCTATTAGGGAATAGGATTCTCTAGCCAGAATCAGTTCATAACGAAGTCAATCACAAAATTCAACACGCACTGCAAAGTTCATATCACCTAATATTTGTAAAATTCTAAATGATAAGGAAGCGACGAATATCTTCTTAAAATATTAGTCACACTTATGCAAGGGATGCCTGTCCACCTCTCTGTAGAACGAACTCTTACTAGAAGGTTTCGTTTACTATTGGGTCACATACAAATACACTCGTATACCCTGGATAAATGCTATGGTGACCAGGTTCGCTTAGTGTGCTGAACAAATTCTTAGCGTAACCTGACTTTTTCCTCTGTATTTCTTAGGTATGTACAAGTTTGTAAGTATCCACAAGCAATTAACAACAAGAATATATTATAGAGTGGTGAGTATTATAAGTATAGTTTTCCGGTCATTTTTCGGCATGGCAATAGTCCAGGTAAAGTCAAGAGCGGAGTCAAATTCTAAATATAGATAATTTTTAAACATTAGCTTAAACATTTTTTCGTAACCGTCATGCATGCTTAGCTTCGCATACACTCTGCGTATTAGAATATCACAATGCGTGCTAGAGTTTATCGTAACGCGATTTAATTTCTAACTACTATTATTATTAGTAAAGCTTTTCACGTTACCGCATACTTTTAGTCGAAAGCTGCATCTTTATATATTTAAAATGCAAGTATTTCAATTGCACAGCAACAAACGGTTCTTTGCAATTACTCACCTCTGACTGAAAAACGATCAGCACTCTCGTTCGTTAATCATTAGGAACAAGGCATGTATGAACGATTTATGTATATGATACTTGTTGAGAAATAGATATGTACATTAAGAGAGGTACCTAAAGAATATTCTATTTAAACTCAAAAAAGTAAATCTAATGAAAATTTTGATAAAGTCATTCAAGAATAGTTGACTAGGATTGTATAATAAATTTACGTTCGGTATGTGAGTATTAGAAAATTGCGTTAGTTGTAGTAGGCATAAAGGACTGGGGGAAAGTTGTAGAGACAATAATCAAGTTAGAGCCAATGAAGTACTATAGAATTGTTGTGGTTAAACAAGTTTAGATTGTATCTAAACATATTTCTCTAGTATATAAGGTTAATATAATTAACAAAATGTAAAGCATAATGCATGCTATAAGCAAGCACTAGTTGTCATTAAAACAAATAAACTGGCAGAATATTTTCTAATTATTCTTGTAAATTCTATAACTTTGTTAACTATAGTTTTAATTTATATATGTTTTTAAAATTTACACATTTCAGTTTTTAAATTTGGATGGTGAAAAGAAACATTAATGATTATTTTATACTGCTACCCAACAGCTCGTAAATGAAATGAAGCTGTCTATGCCTTAATAAAGATTTTATTTTCCATCGCTGTCATGGACAATGCTTTAAATTATTTTAGGTTGCTTTTAAATAACATTTCAATCTTACTTATTCTATAAAATGAATTTACCTTTTACATTTTCCAACTTTTCTGCGTAAAATCTTTCTTTCGACAATTTTTCATTTCGCGGCTTGCCTATTTTGCTAAGAAGGGACTTTACACAAAAGAGTGCTTCTTAACATTCTATATTGGATTAGAAGTTTGGAAGTTTTTCATTACGAAGTTCTATGTAAAATTGTTTCAAAGCTTTTGGAAAGTTATATGCTTTTACGATTTTACTTTCCGTTATATTTAAAGTTGTAAATTATTAGAACTTGCGATGCAATCAATTAATTTAGATTGTGTTAATAAGTCTTGCTGGAAGGGTATTCCATTTAGTATAGAAATTATTTTTAAATACAGCATACAATTTAGATAATACAGTTATATAAGCAGCGAATTATTATGCTGACTGAGCTCCGATTTCTGCCTCTGAGTGCGTTGCATCCGGTCAAGTTGCCTTTCAGTTTAAAACCGGATATTCCATTAACGATAGTTGTTCTTGTATCACTAAATAAAATATACGAATGCTTTTTAGCTGTGACAGTTATAATGTTTTAGTTCTACTTAATAAAATAAAAAGCAATTATCTTTTCAAATCATAGAAGTCAGGTCAGGTAACACAAACGACTCCAGTAAAGGTTGAATATCACGAAGCAATGCAATTAGTAAGGGCAGTCTAACTCCGTTAGACTTTTCTAACAAACTTTTCCTCGCTAACCCAAGTTTGCTGCGAGTTCTTATTTGATATAATTGGAGATATCTGAACCCAAGCAGTTCTTATCGGCTATTCAGAATTCAAATTTTCCTTAGTTTTATTGCTCTTTTGATAATTACGAACTTAATTAGTGCGATTTTGGCAATAAGTTTAAGAGATCTCATAATTCAGGTTTTAATTTTGACAAATATTTCCACTTGTGAAGAAGTCATTTCGTGAACGCTTAACAAATTTGGATAATTCTCCTGCAATCTTTTCTGAAGTGACCCCGCCAGACACAGGACATCTCTGGGGTTAGATCGGGTCCAGTCCCAAGGGATTTCTCTGATCTCCGTTATCGTTCTCATCTCTCATTTCGCTATCACACACTGCAACTCGATGGCTCTCTCGAGGAAACCCGGATTTCATTAACAGAATTGTTGCAGACACTTTTAATTGCCACTTTAAAAATCTACATTTTAGTCGCATTTATTCCTAACGGAAACCAGAAATCAATACTACTCCGAATCAGCATTGGCCAATTGTGCATCGACACAATTAAAGCATAATAATTATATTTTCAGGCCTGTATACTATCATTTACCCAAAATTTTTAATTATTAGCATGTAATAATGTCTAGTAATGAGTAATTTAGTAATAATCACTTAGGAATCTAAAAATTATATCGTTTACTAAACTTTTGGCAATAAACCAAAATGTGTTTAATTATTACATTGTATTTTTCAACAAAAATGTTTAAATGGTTCAAAGGCACTTCACGAATTTGTTAAATTTAGTTTATGTACTCTATATATTAAATAAACATTTATGTTTCATTAAATAACACAAATTCACTTAAAACGAGCACGGTCATAATAACCTCTCGCTTTCAGTTGGAATTTATCAATTAAAATTTATGTTTCATTTTCCATTTACATCCCACATACTTCTTGGAAATGACACCTGAAAATAGAAGTACTTTTAACATTTCTTGTGTATGTTACAAGAAAAACACCACAAAATGTACTTGATAACGATCTGAGATAATTGCGAAGAAAAATTATCGCTAGGCTATTGCAAATTCTTTTGAGCGAATGTTTCAACGTTTTCTTAGGTACAACAACTGTATTGAAGTACAATGATACAAAACGCTTTAGATAGACAAACTAATTTGTGGCAATTCGTTAATCCTTATGATTAAAAATTTCTTAGCGTATTATTTGTGCAACAATTGAACATTTTTTTCTTAAAATTAGGAAAACATATTGCTATCTTGAATAAATTTTATTAAGGAATTATAGGATTATTGAATAATTAATTTCAATCGAAGTTACACCTTAAAGTAAATTTTAGTGCATATCTTAACAGCTTTGGGTATAAAAATAAATTCCCTAGATTTCAGCAATAAAAATTGAAATTAACCAAATGTATCTTGATTCATAACTTTTATTTCCCTTAATCTAACTGTAATATTCTCATATTCGTTGTTTCACTAACACAGTTAATATTGTAACCAAATTCAATGACTAAATTGGATGTATCTGATATTTAGAATAAACTCCCTTCTGAATTTTCCAAGTTGAGTTCTCATTTGATGTTTAATTTAAAGAAATGCAATTAATATGAAATTATCAATTAATACTGCAATAAATAAAAACTTATTTTAACGATTTATTAGAGTAGTTCAAGCAGTTCAAGCTCTTAATAAAACAGACTCAACAAAAGGTCGCATTGTTGTTTGCTTCGTTTTACAGCTATAAACAGTTATAATAAATTGATTGATTACGTACTTTAATTACGTAAACTTTGTTTGGTTCTAGAATGAAGTAGACAAATTATTTCCAACTGCATCGATCTTTATCAACCCGTTCATGATTAAAACCCTTTTGTATAATGAATTTTAATATTTACAATCCATTCTTTCGCCCGCATAATCGGTCTACTCAAAATGTTTGTGTTAGTCACTCAAGCGATCTCACCAAATAAATTTACCTAGGGACTTATTTATATTCCACCAAGTAAGTTTTATGTGCTATACATTTATTGAAAATTCAAATTATATCAACATTGTCCATAATTAAATATTAAGGTATACAAATCCTAAAGAAGCATCTAATGCTTACAAAGCCTTCGGTCGTTTTCCTTTGCAAGAGAATGACAGGTAGTAAACAAAGATATTGGTTCTTTAAAAGTATTTATTTGAAGTAAAACCGCATTTTGTTTTAAAATTTCGTCAACATGAAGCACTTTTGACTTAGTTCAATATACGTTTTAAAAGAGTTGATAAATACACTTACGATTTAATTTTCGTTTGTATTTTCTTCGAGGCTAGAATATTAGACTTACATCTGGCTATTCAAATTCTAGATCAGCTGTCTTTAAAAGTATTTACGTCCCGTTTAAATATCCAATTCAAACTTGCGGTTTTCTCTTAAGATTGCGCCTATAACCATCGGATATTATTTTCCTGTTACCTTAGGAAAATTTAGTATACGTTGATATGTAAACTTCAGAAATTAATGATGCCACGACTCACACATACATGACACAAAGTAAGATTTATCTACATTCCTAACTCAACCGATCTTACAACTTGGCTTCGCTTGATCGATTCACGAGCGATACTCACTCGCGCAAGAGGCGTTAAGATAAGATGAAATTGCGTCCTCAGATCTTATATTAACATTCGGGCACGCCACTTCTGTATTTTCTATCCAATGACTGATTCTAGATTTCAAATTTTTTTGATTTCATTTTTGAAATAACGAACGTTAAATTTCTGTTCAAATCGTGGTTTTTTCCTTTGCATTTTACAGCTTAGGCCCCGGTTGCTTTTTATGGCCGGCAACTAGTACATCGCTTGGCGATGTCTTTGCTCTAAGAGATTTTATGTAAAACGTTTCATTTCATAAGTCCATTTTATATCCCAATGCTATGTAGTTTTATTTTTTACACAAATTTTAAAACTCACGTGCTATTTGTTTATTACGGGTACTTATACATTTTCAGAATATGGTTATTTTATATTACACGTAAAAGTTATTTAGAAATTTAAACTAAATGATAGTTTATTTAAATTTCTAATGTTAGAACACGTAATTGTTTACTTATTAATTATGGTGTCTAACAGCATTAAAATTAATTTCTCTTATATCTCACAGGTAAACCCGTTATTTCATTAACACAGTCAATATTGGAACCAAACTCAATGACTAAATTGGATGTATCTGGTATTTAGAATCAACTACCTCCTCGAATTTTCTAAGTTTAACCCTCTTTTCTCTATTTTGTCCATGGTTACACGTTTTAACTTCGTAGGGTGCTCAATATTTTAAGAATATCAATAAGGACGTTGCTGTTGTATCCTTATTAGCATGCATTCATCCAGTTTAAGATTTGTCCTTGAAGACCTTATTTTCGAAACTTTTCACTTATGGAAAGTTTACTCAGTTGAAAACTATATAAAGTAAATTCAAATGTTAGGAATGCTAAACTTGCGAAGGCTATGTCTACAAGTAAATTTAGTTCCGTATTGCTTGAAGTTAACTTGTTTTGTACACCATTGATTTATCGTCGCATGCACTAAGATGCCATATACGAATTAATGCCGTTACAGTAAAATAGCAAACTACAAGAGCTAAATTCCTATTATGTCAATAAAATTTATTTGTCTATAATAATCAATTCAGTATCGTTTTAACAAGATTAATTACTTTTGTCTTTGAATTATTTTATATATCTTAGTTTTGTACCCGTATATTAATTTTGCGCATGAATCTAGCATAAAGAATGGTTACCAATTTAACCACTCCAGCGTCCGTTGATAAATAAATGTAAAAAACTTGAATTTTATTCCTAAAGTGAGTACATCTACTATAGTTATTTGCGACACAAGTGCATTGTCACCTTATATTACAGGCGTGAGATCGATTTTTACAGAACGAGGCATAAGCGTAAGTTGGTAGTTACTTAGTGATTCCGGAATCATTTATATCTTGTCAAGGAACTTATCTTAGTGAAAGTTTTCGATACTAGCTTGATTCCTGTGCATACAGCCTAACTTGTAGGTGATTTAAACCTTATCTAAGAACTTGTAGCACAGCGAAGCCGATGCTACGTATTTCTCAGTCTGGTCTATATATTCGGACTGTTGCTTTAACAGCCTTTCCTTGGATTCTAATTTACCAATTGAACACGTACATTTTAAACTATGTCCTTCTCAGTCAGTTTTTGATATCTTAAACTTTCTGTTTAAATTCTCACCTTAGCGATTTGTCACGGTCTCACCTTTGACTTTATTTTATTTTGGTATTAATTGTAGTATTTACATTTAGTACGCCCTGTATATAATCATTTAAAATTTGCGTTTCGAATATTTTTGGGATATACGTTTGTAAATAATTAATTTTCGTATACTAGTATTCCAGGGATGAATATCGTTACCGATTAATAAATGTTATTAGCAAATTGGTTAAATTTAATTTGTTTACCGGCTAGGTGCTGCTATCCTGTGACGGAATTTGGGAACATAGTTTCATTTTAAAAATTTCATGTGGTTAGAAATACTTTATTCTTATCGTCGCACTCGTCCTTCAGCCGTTAATGTAATAACATGCAAGAATCCAATTCGTTCTTTCGCTGCTGAAATATAGAATAAGGCGTTATCAGTTTGATTGTAACGCTTGTCTGGTACCCTATATTACTGTATTTGTCTGGTACCCTATCTTGCTGGATTTCTCTGGTACCCTATGTTACTGAATTTGTTTGGTACCGTACTCCGGGAGCTCTAGTTTCTTTTTCTTTTTGGGTCATCAGAAGTCCTAGTGGAACATTGCTGGATTTCCTTCTTATGAAACTCCGAATGCGAGAGGGGTGCTGTTGAACGCAAGGAGATATTAAAGGTCGTAAAATAAATCCTTAATTCTTAACGCGTCGCATAAGTTACAAGGGCGATGTGGGTAATCAACCTGATAACGAACGGTGCTGGCGACCATATGTACCGGCTTAGTTATGTGCCTTCAACG